>PVKM010004117.1:0-53713 GCA_004027735.1 Carollia perspicillata | reverse complement strand
CGGGGTGTATTGTTCTGCTAATTTTTCTAGTGCATTAATGTTATGGAAATCAGAAAACTGATCAACTTATTACTCCTGGTTGTGTTTCAGATGTTGAGAAGTGAAATCATTGGTTTTGAAGAACTTAATAGCAGATGACTCAAGAACTTTTCACAAGTTTCTCAAAACACAGACTTAACATTAGCAGAACGTTGGACTCAAGAGGACAAAGGCCTTGCAGAAGGCAGTGGGTCTGAAAAGACCTTCTCACAAAAGGGAAGGGGGTTGCGATCCGAGTTAAAGAGAGGCGAGGAGATGCGGCGTCCACACCAGCTCCGTTCAATTCAGTCTCCGTCTCAGCTCTGTTGACACTCTGCTTCTGTCTGGAAATGGAATTTGGAGGGGTCTGAATATAAACCTGCTCTACGAGGTCCAAGTGCTTGAGGACTTAATTTGTGGAAATGCACATACATTGTGTCTCCAACTGTGAGCCATGTGCAAACAGCAATAAAAAAAAAGAAGAGATTTTTAAGACAGTTAAAGATAAAAAATAGTTGCGAGAATAAAAAATTAAAGTTGAGTAACAAGGACATTAAAGACAACAAACAAACAGAATGCCACTGCGGTCTATGGAAAGCATCATCCTGTATGTAGCCCAGGGAGGGGCCCCTGTCCCTGCTCGGCGACGCTCCCTGGGTGCCCCTGTGGGTGCTGGTGAACAAAAGAAACAAGAGGGAGCTCATGCTGAAAATGAGGAGATGCGAAATATTAAAAGGAACCACACTTTGAAAACCAACCTTTTCAAAGGTGAACGGAGAGAACTGTATCAATTACATAATAGACGGTGAGTTTGGGTCAATTTGGGAAGACTCCTGAGAAAGAATCTTCCCCTTTAGGCACTCCTTCGCAGGATGCACAAAGCAATCAAAGAGCAACTACTTTAACTCAAAATTACAGAAACAGCCCAATCAATGTCAACTAAAAATACGTATTTTGTGCCATTTATAGAAGTAGGACAAGGGAGTAAGCACGACAGGGTTTTTACGACAACTCTGGTCCACAGATGGACAGTAGTAATATTTAAGAGTACAACAAAATGTGTGGCTTACGAGACACTTATCTCGGCTATCCTTTCACGCCGGGTAATGACCTCATTTGTGGGAGGACCTCTGTGGTATGCCATTACAAACACACACCTTGAGCGACTCACCAGTTTTGATCTGCCACTTTCAGGAATTCCTTTTGGGAAGGCAGGAGCTGGAAGTCTGCCACGGCCGCACTTCAGGTCCCTTTCTAGCTCTGCAAATTCACTCCTGACATTCTAGAGACTACATGAGGTGTTCAAGACAAGACAGGAATGAAGCATGGGTTGAGGTCTGCTAATTGGAAAACTACTTTTGGAATCTGGAATCATTTCTTGAAATAGAGATTTAAAACCTTCTGTATTCTAAGTAGATTTTAATTTGCCCAGTTTAAATTTGTTTTAAAATTTCTGTAAAAAGCCACAAGGGAGTGCTCTAGAAATTATCAAAAGGATACATTATACCACTCAAAGGGAAGAAAGGGCAGAGGGCCCGTTTGTGCCTATGATCAACAATATGGCTCTTAGTTTTGGCTAGGATCTATCTCAGGAAGTTCTATTATTTTGAATGAATTAAAATTTGGTGATTAAAAGAAAATTACTTATATGTCACATTATCATAAGAGAAATGAAAAGCAGGCAATATCCAGCATCAGCCTAGAAAGTCAACCAGAGCTCAATTTAAAAATTAATATAAATAAAATCCCCTTTTCCTACATTCTAAGTATATAATTTACCAACTGAAATTTGAGGAGATATTAAAAAATGAAATATATTTAAGGCATAAATAACTATTAACTGACATCTTATTTTTTAGGTTAATTAGGACATTAATGTACATTTAAGAAATCCATGTAAACACACTCCTATCTGCTTCGCATTTACAAAACATTCTGTCTGAGGACAAACATACTTTTAAAAATTTATCATGTTTTGTCCAAGTTCCTAACACGTGGTTAAACTGTCCAGCATTATTTCAGTTATCTATTCTTTTACCTGTAAAATTGTTCTTCAAGGGTCATCAGAACAAAAGCTGTGCACATCGCTTTGGATACATGGGAATAACCAGGTCCAAAGTAGCAGATATGAAACAGAACAGGGTTTACTTTAAAACTTTATCTGCAAGTCTATAACATTGACCTTAAATGCATTTTATATGTTGGAAAGACCGAATGGTTCATGGACCTGGTAACTTCTCCATAAATGAGAAATCCATTAAATTTACCAGGATGGGAATAGATGAAGTTAAAATACTCTCTTCAACTGTAACTATGTTTCTAAATAATCTTTAAAGATTTATTGCCCATAGTCCAAAATAATTTATTAAATAAAATATGCATTAAGGACACACAGACAAAACCAAAGGTGGGTAGGATCAAGGGGCAGGAAGTGGGGATGGCTCGGGTCGCGGGGAGTGGTCAAAAAATGCAGACAACTGTACTTGAACCACAATAAAAAATACGTGAAAAAATAATTAGAAATCATTATGTATGGCACAGTGGTTTCCAAGAACTAAATAGTATTTTGAGACGTGAGAATTCTGTACATTGTATAACATCTCCTACATACAAGTATTTTTTTCCCCACAAATAGGTAGATGCCACTGTTACTGGTAATAACATAAAACTCAATGAAACAGTATATTACAATGAACATATTATAACATAGATATAAAATAAAATGAATATGTGTTGAATTAGGGAATACTAAATTAATAAAATTTCAATTTATTAGACTAACAAATCTTACTGATTTCATCACCTGATAAACCTTTGGTCATTCTATATTTCCTTAATCGACAAATACAAATTGTATCGGGTGGGCTTTTAAATTGTTACACTGTTTAAAACGGATCCTTGATTTTGAGAAGGTAGCCTAAAGTAATGAAAACAAGGCATGCTTTTTAAATCCAACCCTAAAACTTCAATGAGCTCTACAAGGACATTTGCTCGAGCCCAGGGAATGTGGACCACAGCCTGAGAAATCTGAACATTCCTGGGAAACTGACATCATCCTGACAGCTTTGGCAGGGCTCCAAGTGTCTGAAGCAGACCGAGTCTTGTTTATGAAGTGGGAGAAAGAAACTTGGACTTTCTGATTTACACCTTGGCAACAAGTAGAGACAGTTAAAAGAAAGGGGACACTTCTTATGTATAGAAACTGACGAGTTTCAGTGAAGAAACAGGGAGAGGAGGAGAAAAAGCTATTTGAAAAGTTGAAAACTGCCCCCCTTCCTTTCAGAATGAGTCATTTGGAGTCTCTCTTCCCTCTAAATATACATACACATGGAGACATTAAAAAAGTCTATTTATGAAAGTCATGTAACCACTTTACAGTTTGGAAAGTAAGAAATAAAATAACCCGTAACAGCTCAACCTCAATAGAACTACTATTATAATATGCTGATTAGGTCTTTTTGGTGATATTAGTACATTTCTGCCCCAATTCCTGTAAAAAATAGAGTCAGGGTCTTTTAAGATGTTAAATATGGATCTAAATATTTAAATTAGATATAAGGAAGGACAAACATTTCTATTCAGACTTGTGGATGTCAATATTTCCAGCTACACAAGTGGTCCAGCTAATACTGATTCAAACTAAAGACTACTTTTCTGTAAGAAATTTGAAGACGGTTTTGAAATGCAGTTTTAAAAACAGCTTTACATGTCAGGTCAACTTATCGATCACTTTTTAAAGTTCATATCTGGATGTTTGTCCTTCATTATTTAGCAAGCTATAAATGGAGGAGTTTTCATTTCTACTCTATGTAGTAAAAAGATTATGTGAATTATAAAAACATCGAAGTTCATAATGTAAAAACCAACTGAGTGATGGCCTTCTGGTTTCAAAATACACATAAAACCAACTGGTCAAGGTTTTACATTTCTGTTCCACATTAAGTTTTACGGCATATCAGGAATGTAAAGCATGATGTTTTAATAAAATTGCCATTTATTAGGTAAGTTTCTACTTTTTGATAAATGTACTATGTTTTTGAATGGTGTGCCTACTTTTAACTGGGAAGAGAGCAAACATTAGCAAAATAGTTTGACAAAGTTGACACAAACGTTTATCTAGGGACATGTATCTCAAATTAATTTCTTGGTCCTTTGGTTAAACTTCTGGTACTTCTGTCTTTTCAGCTGATAATTTTTATGATTCACTGTTGCTTTTCCTTATGTCACTAAAAATGTTTAAAGTAATCAACAATGCTATTTCAGTGTAAGTAGAAAGTAGTTTTCATTCAACTGCATTAAACTAGAAAGGAGTACCCATGTATCACATGAGACGCATCTGAGTGCCTTAGTCACATACCCTTTTAAGTCACAATTATGTATTTGCTTCCTCAGCTCTCTGATGGTTTTAAAAGGCTATTTTTAGATGTATTACTCATTAACCTGACTCAAATTTATCAGCAGAGAAGATGCATGTAAAACTATTGATGCAAGCAAGAAAACAAGGGCCCACACGACACAGGTTTTCACAGCTCAACCAAGCAAGTTCCCGAATCCATACTTCACTTAGCGCAGCCTAAGCAAGAGAAATGTGGAGATAATTAGGTTTAAGGGGAACCTGAAACATTCAATGTCCTGGAAGCCTGGTTAGTAAATATTCTAAGTAATAATTTGAAAAGCAAAACTGTGTTTCTAGAACAATACCTTCTCTTTTTTGGGGGGGGGCTTCTTACTTGAGCAATAAAATATCACTAACACACAAAAAAATAGTGCCTGCCATGACATGATACCACAGTTTGTCTGACTAACTACCCTACATTAAAATTCTCAGTACATTCTTTGAAACGATGGATTAAAATATTGGTTTCCATGCCATAAAAAAAATGTGTGTGAAAAGGAATCTTTCTTCAGTGTAGGTACACAGCTGTTGATATGTAGATTTATGGAATTAATGTATCTGAAATACATATTCTTCTGTGCAAATGCATGATGTCTAAAATGCTCAAATTTACATGGAAAAGTAATATAAATTAAAATGACTAAAAAGTGTTTCTGAGAGCTAAAAATTCCCAATGTTAAGACAAAAACAACAACCCGTTTTTCCTTTCTCAATCCCAAAGCCCTTTGGAGCAGCTGCAAGATACATCCTTATCAGAAAACAGGTAGGCACTAGGTTACAAACATACAGGATTCCAAAGTTTATCAATCAGAGCTTCAAAACTTTAATATCTTCCCTAGAAAACAAGATTACAATTGAGGATTAGGTTGCCAGATCAGCACACAAAATCTTACTGAAAACACAGTAACACCGAGAGAGCGCCAGGAGTTCTGCAGCACACTGGGAAGCCGCACCCCAGGCCGCCCTCCACCCCTGCTGCCAGCCGGCGCTGAGTGCAAGTCCCGCCCCGACTGCGAGCCCAGAAGCCTTTCACTGCGAGTCACTGATGACGGAGTCGGGGGAAATGCTCCATGACGCAGGGCTGAGGAGTGGCCTCTAAGGGAGCCACGGTTTCAGGAGATGAGGGACAGAATTGGGGGTTTGGGGGGTGACAAGCCGCATGAGAAAACTGGAGGTGTGGGTGGGGCATAACGGGGTGGAGGTGAGATGGAGTGGAAAGCGGAAGTGGAGTAGACAGGGGAGGGCCGGGGATAGGGGCAGGTTAGTGAAGGCTGATGTGAGTCCAAGTTTACCTCCTGCCTCCTTCCTGTGGGTCTCCCTTCTCTTTCCCCAGGATCAGATTGAAAAGATCAGACTTGTGGACATTCATGAGCATGAGGGAAGGCAAGAATCTCAATGGAAGAAGGACTGGAAGGATGGGGGTGGAAGAGAGAGAACTCCAAAATTTAAGAGGGTCTGGGGTCTATGGAAGAGGAAGGACCCTAGCAGGGGCCAGGGGTCAGAGGTCAGAGGAGTTCCCAGTTACCTCCCTCCCGGAGCTGCTTACATTAAGTGGTATAAACTGAGAACACGAAGGTGCTTAGAATAAAAAGAACAAAACAAAAGAGTTCAATTAATTTTGTTTATTCATAAGAGACCAACTCATAATAAATCATTCAGCTCTAAATTTCCAAACCCCAATTAGATCACCCGATGCTTTTGACAGATTACTGAGTGTTTAAGAGTCAGCTGTTATTATGGATATAAAAGTTACACTGATTTTCTATTTAGAATGATAACCCATATGAACACCTTTTTTTCACTGACTTTTATTCCGTTAATGTTAAATTAATATTGTCAAATGTTCCCACATAAAGTAATAGGCAAAAAAGTTCTAAACAGATGCTAATGAAGCCAGAAGCATTATTTTTTTTCCAACCAATACCTTTTGAAAGCCAATTGTGTGCAAGGTATTTTCTCAGCATAGGAGCTACAGCAGTGTTGGGTCAGAAGAGTCCCAAATGCTATTTATTTCTTAGTGACAATACTGCCACATAAAAGAGGGATCTCCTCGACTTCTGGCTGGCCTTTGAGCACCACTATTTATTTACATAATAGCTATTTCATTCGTGCAAGGCCAACTTTTCTGACCTTGGCCCAACTCTAAGACTTAAAAGAATTTGTCACGCTTCGATAAGTTCTCAAGTAACTGGCATAATGTATTGAATGTCTTGCTTTCCTTGCATCAGGATCTTCTTTCTAGGCTTTAACTTCTGAATTACATTAGGTTTTACATAAAGTTTACCAACAGATGAAGGATAATAAGGCAAAGGAAGGAGAATATGGCTATTTAATCAACTTGTCTACATGGAAATCACACCATTTTTGGCCAGTGGACTCTAAGGTGTCTTCTGATTATGAAACGATTCCCTGCTCTTCTATCAATGTACAGAAACGCTGGCCAAGGGAACCTGGATCTTTGTGACTTAGAACTAGTAGAGGGCTGGAGAAAAATTAGCCTGGGGAAGTAGTGGAACTTGGGAATGGAATAAAAGAGCGGGGGGTGGGGTGGGAAGGAACTCTCAACAGGCAGGAAAACAAAGTTTTGTCCTTGGAAAGCTTACACAATTTTTATTAATAAATTGATTAGAAATGGAGGATTACAAATAAAAGATGTCCTATATGGTCTATGTTATGAAACTGATGAGTGGTAGTAAGGCCAAAGGAGCCATGGGTGACACACGTGATGTGTGAGTGAATCACCTTGAGAATCCACACTGACAAATTCACCAGCATGTGAGGTTGCAGTGGGCACGAAAGAATAATTCAGTACCAGAGGCTGTGCCTTTTCTGCTCCACATTCATGTGTTGCGTCCCCTCTATTGAAATCTCTATTAGTGGTGAAAACAGTATTTAACAATATAAGCAAAACAAAATTAGGGACGGTTATGTGAGTTTCATGGATTTTGTGTGCACTTCTAAATATTAATAGTTCAGTTTGAAAGTATGAAAAAAATTGTTAAACGATACCGAGTTGCCAAGTTTAAGATAACTGTATTATACAAAACATTCTGTTTCAGTGCCTGAAAGGGTACCTGGTACCCAGCACAGAGGCCAGTAAATAGGTTACACGACCGAATGAATGTTAAGACAAAGGAGAGAGAGCTGTGGCTGGAAGAACTTCTGTTTTCATGGGGTGGAGTCCAAAATTAACTATAATTGCCACGGGAACTACCTCCACTTGAAAACTTGTTTCTTTTGTATCTATAATACAAATTTAAAACTTTAGTAACACATTGTTGCTAAGAGAGAAACAAACCATAATTCTCTCAATCTTCTCTGTAAAAGGAGGATTGACATTCTGATCATCCCAGAATGGCCCGGAAGAGACCTCAGAGACAGCTGAGTCCAACTCCCTCAACTCACTGGTTAAACCTGGCCCAGAGAGGTTAAATGATCTGCCTGAGGTTACACAGCAGAGCAGTAATTGGAATTCCAGTCCCATGACCTCCCTCCAGTGTTTCACTAACTGTGTTTAAATGTTTTGTGAGAAACCCTAAGTCACAGGAGGGAGTGACAGGAAAAGCTACTGTATTTGCCTGATGATAAATTTACTCCAGAGATCATTGTGTCAATTGACTCTATTGAAATAAATTCCACAAACAAAATTTTTTTATAGGCCGGTAAGAAAAACTGGGAGTCAGAGATAGAAGAAGAAAATTTTAAGAGAAAATAGTCTAAGGATCATTATTGATACTAAAGTGCACATGTCTAATTATGACAGATGAAACTTTCTGCAAAACTGTCTAGCAGTTACACAAGTTTATAAACCTACGTTTAATTCCTTTAAAAAAATGATCAAGACAAGAACCTTCTGATGAAGAACAAAACGATGTCTCCTGGAATCGTACCTTTGGATAAATAAAAGTTTCTTAGTTTGCATCTTTGGAATAGATAAAATTTAGATATGGCTAAATTTAAGATTATGGCCACTTTACCCAGATTTTTATTTATGACAATTAGTCACACACTGTACTGTAAGAAATCAGGAACAGAGGGGACAGTGGCCAAAATTACCAGCTTTGTTCTCAAGTTTGTACTCACATTTACACTCACTGCTTCGGTCACTAACAGTAGTTAGGGGAACATTCAACGAACGTGCAAACACATTAGAATTCCTTATTTCATTTTTAGCTTTTTAAATAATGACAATGAAAACTTAGTTTTCCCCTGATGCTTATAAATATGGGGGAACAAAGGTCTTTTTCTCTAGTATCTTGCCATCCTTGGGTTCTTTTAAATTCACAGGGAGGACAAAGATGAGTGTGTTAATAGGTAAAAAGAAGGATACTGTACAAAATGGAGGGATTCTAAGCAAACAGAAGTAATGAAAAGGCTATAAGCCTACCAAACTGAATATGACTTAGGTCTGCACAATCACTGAAAAAAGTGACCAGGAAACCGCCCCCACCCACACCCCCACCCCCAGCCCCTGCCACACATACACTTATTACTAGAGGACGCTCATTTTAGAAAATGAATATATCTGTAAGTGCTCTTCGTTGCTAGGAGCAACATTCTCACAGCCACATTCTTCTCCCTGGATCGGGTCACAGTTACCTCCACACGGCCCTTGCCATTCTAGAGAAGCACTTTTTCTTTCATTCAGGATTTCTAAGGAAAAGGCTCTCATCGTAGGCAGCTCAACATCTGGCTTCTTGGTTTGTTTTAAGGAGCAAAATGGGAAAAGAATGAATCACCACGAAGCAGGTCAGGTTAGCAATATTTTCCTGTTTCAAAAAAAAGTTATGGTCTCCAAAAACTCTTCCTTGAGAAAATGAGTCACTGAAAATGCTCTGATAATTATATGTCAGGGGTTTTCAACTATGTTGAAGGGCTATTCACACCAATCTCCCATGTTTGCTTTCTAAACTGACATACAAGCTGTTTAACTTGAAAGTTCCACAAAGTAAAAACGCCCAGGAGGAAAAGGAGAGGAATGATTCAAGTTCCATCGCTCGGCTTTCCGAGTTTTCCCACCACAAAGACAATTAAATTGATTTTTTCTTGGCTCTTCTCTTTGATTCTTGGAATCAAAATACTCTTACTTTATCCCTCTCCTATTTAATGACTAGACAGTTTATTTATTACTCTGCTCTTCTGCCCACTTATACTTGTTTAAGTTCCTCAAATACATCATAAGTTGACTACTATTATTCCCACCACCATCTAAGAGAACTCACTGGATGTCAGATAGTATACAAATGTCTTACAGATGTCTTTCAGTCTTCGGTGTGGTAAATAGTATAAAATTTGCCAATTTTGTAAGAAATGCAGGCTAGCTGGGCTAAGCCGTTTGGCCCAGGCCACATGGCTAGCAAAGGCAAAACCAGGATTTAAACCCAGGTTTATCTAATGGAGCCAAAAATCCTCCTGAAGATGTGAAAACCAACTCCTAAGAGAACTATCATTAACATGATATTTGAAGATCTAAGACTTCTAGTTCTGCTATTTAAATCTCTTCTTCATGTATTAATAGTGACTTTCATAATTTAAAAATAAAAACCTCAGTGGAGTTTTTGGTCCTGGCAGCCTCTGCAGTTCAACCCCATGCATGCCACTCTCCTCCTTCCGTTCCGAGCTCCAGGGATGCAGACCCTCTCTGGACTCCTTCATACAAGGAGCTTGTTCTTGCTTCAAAGTCCTCTGCACACTCTGTTCCCTGTGCCAGCAGCTCTTTTCCCTAACTCATTGTTCATATTTCCGCTCACAAGTCACTTCCTCAGAAAGGCTTTTCCTGAACTCAACCCAAATTAGCTCTCCCTTTCCAACTCAAGACACCTTGAACTTTTCATTCATGGCCTTTATCTCAATGTGTATCTGGATCAGTGTCTCTCCTCCCTGGACTGTGAGTGCCCTGATGGCAGAGGCTGACTTTACCTTGTTTAGCCTTGAGTGTCTGGTGTTGAGCATGTGACCTGAGGGGTATCAAGGAGAGCCACTACAGACTGGGAAAAGGGAAGGCTTGGGAATGTTCCATTGGCTTCACCTAGCATTCCACTAACGTGTGCCTGAGTTAATGTCACCGGCCATGGGAACTTTCACCCTGGCAAAACTTCTTTTATCCAAAATGTAAAAAAATTTTATCTAAGCCACAAGTCACAAATATTTCCTTATACTAACCACAGCTACCCGTAGAATGCAGCAATTTTAATGAATAGACAATTTTAATGAATAAATAAGATACAATGATAAGTAACACCTTTTCAGAAATACAGTGGAACACATACACCTAAATTGGTTGTGTCTTTCAAATGCATCAATCTGGGGGCTGCACGATGACCACCATGACACTGTCACTGCCCTGGACATCCCTAATGCTCCTCTTTGCTAACAGACTTTAAAACCAATTTACTAACCAAAGAGGAAAACCTGCCTCTTCACTTCAGGGTGACAAGCCATCATCCCTTAGTTGGCACTGTCTGCTCCAACCTTGTGTATACATGTGACGCATTCAGCCTAGCTCCTACCACTAAACATAAATGCACCCACCCCCACACATGCGGCAGAGTTTTGACAGGTTCGGTAGGTCCACGGAGGAAACAGAGGAGACACTTTCTGAGAGCACACGGGGCGCATGCTTCCCAAAGCTGGCCTTTGCAGTAACACAGGTGGGAAGCATGAACTGCCAAGTAGTGACAAGCCAGAGAATAAGAACTGCCTGCAGAGGGTGCTGCTCATTACAGGAGGTCAAGTGAGGCCAAGGTCCTTTCCCACCTCGGCGTCACCATACACTTCCTCCTCCGGAGGTGGTGGGGCAGACTTAAGCTTTCCACTTCTCTGTTTGGGGCACTGATATTCTTTCCTGAGAAGACCATTTAACTCAGTACCTAGTTTGGAATGAAAAGTGACCAGGGGCCAGGGAGAGGGAGGGGTAAATGAGTGGAGCACAAATTGAATCCCCCCCAAATTCCTATGCTGAAACCTAATCCCAGTGGGATGATATTGGGAAGTGGGATCTTTGGAAGGGGATTAGGCCATGAGGGTGGCGCCCTTGTGAATGGGGCTCTAGTGCCCTGATAAAAGAGACCCTGAGAGCTCCCTTTCCGTTTCAGACATGAGGACATGGGGAGAAGATGGCTGTCCACGAGAAACAGGCTCTCACCGTACACCGAATGTGCCAATGCCTTCACCTTGGACTTGCCAACCTCCAGAACTGTGAAATAAATTTGTGTGGTTAATAAGTCCCCAGTCTATGGTATTCTGTAGCTGCCAGAATGGATTAAGGCAAACATCAAGAGTGAACCTTAATGTAACTATAGACTCTGGGTGAGAACGATGTCATTAACTAGGTTCATCAATTGTAACAAATGCCACTCAGGCGGGGATATTGGTAATGGGGAAGGCTGTGCATGTGCGGCAGCAGAGAGTGTACGGAAAATCTCTTTGCATTCCCTCAATGTCGCTGCACACTTAAAACTGCTAATAAGAAATAAAGTTTGTTTTTAAAAGAAAACTTCTTGTGTCAAATGTCTTCTTTAAAAGGACAAAAAAAAAAAATCAACTAACAGGACGCCAGAACAGTTTTCTGGGGTGGCATGTAATATATGACTTCCAAATGCCCTAGTGAGAAATATCAGTTTACTCTAACCCTCGTGGCCCTAAGCAATGTCTGGGTGGTGAAAACAAGAGGCCAGTAGAAGGTCAGGGTTAAAGGGAGTAAGAGCAACCACAGTCAGGCCAGAATCCACAACAGTGTATCTATTAAGCAGGTGGCTACATAATTTGCAGGGCCCAGTGCAAAATGAAAATGTGGGGCTTCTTGTTTCCAAATACTTAAGAATTTCAAAACAGCAGTGGCAGAGGCTAAGACCTGGTGGTGGAGGGCCGGGGTGGGGTGGGGGTGGCTCTATGACCGCCTGGGGTGCAAGCCTATGAGGCCAGACCTGGGAAGAAGCAGAGAGCCATCCTCAAACTGCTCTGCTATGCCCTGAGGTCACATCCCTCAGACACTGATATGTTGCTTCAAAATGGCATGTGGCAGGCTTTGTAAAACAAAAACAACAAACAAAACCAAACAAAAAACCTTTGCTTTCTGCTGTAATTTTTAACCAAAGTAAAACATGCCCACAGTTTCAGTTTAAACAGTCAGATGGTACTAAGTGCCTCATAATGAGAAAAAGCAGCCCCTGCCTGCACCTTCCACCCTGCTTCCTGCTCCCCAGACTCGTGTGCATCACCTGATTTCCTGGCAGGCAGGAAGGAGGCTTTTGTTACACCGCCTGCACTCCTGCCACATTCTCCCCAGTCCTCCCAACTTGGTTCCATGACAGTTTGGGGATTATAATCAATAATCAGTGTTTATATATCAGTTCACAGTGGCGCCGAATGGATTATGTAACATTCCCTGTGCAACATTTCATCTTTTCCCCCTCAGGGTAAGTAACTGCCTCACCTCTACAGTTGCTTTGTGTTTTTTAGGTGACTCTCAGTAATTTCTGTGAATCCAAAACATAAAACCCCTCTCAAGATGGCCAAACACCTAAGGTAATAATCACGTCCCCATTAACAACAACAAAGGATGCTGCCCGTCACCCCCCTGCATTCCTTTTCTGGAGGAAAAGGAACCTATCACTCGACACTGAGCCTCGGGAGACACTCTCTCATTTCTTTCTTTTCTTCCTTATACGCCTCTCCTTTAGAAAATTCACTTTCTCGGAAACTTCCTCATCGTTAGCTATCCAATCATTCCACTGCATTTCTTTATTTCTGAAGTACGTTTAATTTCCAAAAGAAGAGCTTGCTTCCTCTGCTTCTAGAAAACAAACCAACAAAACAAAACAAACCCCTTGGTTTTTGTTTAATAAATATCCGCTACCCTCTGATGTCTTTCAGGCAATCTGAGAACGTTTCCTCTGATTTCTGGATGGCATTTTGGCCAAGATTCTTTTTCCTGGTGTGTGGTTTGCTCTGGACCGCCATGTTGCAGGCAGTTCTCTCAAACCTGGTTGCCAGTTCTTATCTACGAGGGAGGCACTGAAACTCGGGTTTTGTGTGTGTGTGCATGGGCTTGTCGATGGTGATTTCACTGAAGCGGGGATCATCTGGGGAGCCTATTATTTCATTAAGGGGCCCCCAATATTAATATCTATAGAACTTTTGGGGGGATCACTTTCTCAAAAAAGAATCTTCCCACCTGGAAGAATTACACCTGATGAGCTAACACCCCAAAGCCAAGTCGGGGAGGGTTCTGGGGGTAACAGTGAGTGTTCTGTCTTCCACAGAACTCCTGGTGTCAGTCCATGCTGGCATGCCATCCTCACTGTGGCTCCATTCCGCTGAAATTTCATAGATTCTGGGTGAAATTTCCATAATTTACTCCAGAGATCTGTTCATATCTTTCCTTTTCTGTCTTCTTCTCTCCTCTTCCATTTGTTCCTAATGGTCTAGCCCCATTTGTCCCTTCCCTTCATTTCCCCAGGTTTGGGGGGAGAGCAAACACTAAACGCTTGTGCTGATTCGCCACTTTCGATCAGACTCCTCCCTTTGTTTCAGACTTTAAACAGAAACAGCTATTGCGGCAGCATTTCCAGTCAGGTGGAACTGTATTCCCACTTAATATTCCTTTTAAAATACTATAACTCTCACAGACGACAGACTTCTGATTTTTATCTAATGGTTAGGTCCTGCCATGCAACCGTGAGAAAATAGAGCACAGTCCTGTCGAGTCTTCTCAGGCAGACGGGCTTTCCTCTCTTCCCCATGGTCACGGCCACCACCTTCATCGCCCCACACGGGGACAGGTGCGTACACAGACCGTCTGCTTCGGCCGTCACCTGCAGACAATCCTGGAGTCTGAGACGGGCTCCTCACCTTCCCCGCCTCCAACCGCATACACCTGACCTACTTTTGTTGGCATGAACCTAAGGACTCCTGCTATTTTAGAACCAGTCAAGCATGGTGAGGAAGGCAAATCTATTGCAAAAAAAAAACAATTGAAACTTGAATAATATCACAAAATTGAATTTAAGTATTTTGGATATTTGTTTCCTGTCAATGAAATTAAGAAAGAAGAATCAACTAAAATGTTACTTCTGAACAATTGGATCTTATTAACTTTTAACAGTCTGATTAACCATGAATTCATTTTGGGTGCACCGGCCAACTCTCTTTAAGTTGTGATTTTAGGTAGAGAATGAATTTCAAACAAAAATGTTGGGAAATTTGCCCAAATAAAAAAGAAAAGGGGAATAAAGACATTCACCGCAAGTCTTTATATTAGTATTTTATTATTTTCCAATATTTTGTTTTAGTCAATTAATTTAGAAAACTTTGTAAACTGTTTTGATTTCCTAGCAGAGTTTATAAAATGTACTACTATGTTTACCTAAAATAAAAACAATGCCAAGAGGTTAAATTGACTGTAGATTTTCAGTCATCAACATTCAGAAGAGAAGGTCCTTTTAAGGAGGCTCAGGTGACGTCCTGAAATACCACAGCAGAAGCCGCTGCCACACGTGACTTCAAGGTGTACTCTGGTCAAGGTTATCCTTCTGGTACCGTGAGAAGACTAATTTCGGTCTCTTGCTTCCACAAGCACACACCCCTGCCCCTCTCCCACACAGAGCACGCAATACAGAAACAACGCTGTTAGAAAAACTAAATTCAAAAGAAAGAACTATGTTTATTGATTTCCTAAAAGTCAAGTGTGCTGGTGTTGACAAAACAGCCTCTCGTGAATACATTTAAGTTAGGAAAGGACATTTATAAAATCCTGTTTTAGCTCATAGACTGATGTACAGAAAAACTACAAGCATAAGACAAATGTTAACAGCAACAGAAAGGTGTGAAAAAAATTACACCATGAGATAAATGTAAGCAGATCAATGTTTTTAAATGTAAGAATATACCATGTGCCAGGCACACATAAGTGCACAAGCAAAAAAAAAAAAAACCCTTTACACATTTATCTCTTAAGACTTCTTAGTGAATTATTCTTGAAATCAACTGACAAGGAAACCGATCTCTAGAGTGTTAAGTTAATGAAATGACATATAAGTGGCAAAGGAAAAACTCAAACCCAAGACGGCTTCAAATCCATGCTCTTAGTCATCTACAGAAAATGGACAAAGGTCAGCGAAACAGAATTGTCTTCACCCCTCACCTCTGGGAAGAACATTGGCTCAGAACAATAACTGAAAATATAACCAGAACATTTATATTTACTGACTTAATTTAACTTTTATTGTGAAACAATAAACATCATCCCAACTGACTTTAACTGTGGTGTTCTACTATTCTGGCAATGATAGGTACTTCAGTTTATTCAACAACAAGAAAACACCAGCCATGCACATCATCGTGAAATACAGGCATCCCACACCCACAGCTGACGTGGAAGCAACAGAAACTATACCGACATTTCACAGATGTTCCTGGAAACCCAATATTTAAGGATCCAAATATTTCACAGGAAATGGGAAAAAATCTTTTAAGAGATTACGATTTTAGAAAAAAAATTGCCACATCTGCTTGTCAGGTCTACATTCATCCGATCTATGCTGTCCACTTTGTATTTATTTAGTCTTTCCAAATCACTTTGTTTTGCATAGGGTTTTGCTGTGTGAACCTTTCTTATAATGTCTTTCTATTGATAGGTTATTAAATCCTATTTACATTTACTGATAAAACTGGTAGGTTTGATATTAGTTCTATCATACTTTCCCCTTTATATTTATTGTTTCTATGATATTAAAACTTCTGCTTTAAAAAAACATGGGGACTACAGGTGAATGTTACATGGGTAATTGGCCCATATACATTATCATGTGGAAATGGGAAATAGAAATGAAGAGCTAGGGTTGCTAAATTTCTACAGATGATGACAACGTAATTCCTGCCTGGTGCCCCCGCCCCCGCCCACGGCCGGCCTCGCCCCGCCCACGGCTCTCTGCAGGACTCCTCTAGCTTCACCCTCCAACTGCCTTTCAGTAGGTAATCGACCACTTCTGCGGCAACACCTCATCAAAAGGCCTTCCTCTGAGCACTAACCCCAGCTTCCTCAGGTTCAGCGAGGAAGGAAGGCAGCACCACTAAGATAATTTAAAATAAGTGTGATTTTTTCTGTTTAGCATGAGTTAACCCTCTGAAGGTAATTCATTTGATAAGTAAATGTTAGATGAGAAATATCACTCTTAGGGAGGGAGGTATATACAGAGAGGGAAGATTTCCAGAGCTCCTTTACATATATTCCTTAGATGTTGCTAAAAGGCCTTAGTACAATAAATCACATATGGCCCTCCAGATCTGACTCCTATTTATAATTCAGCTCATCTCTCCATTTTCTCTTCTTCAAATCATGGGCTCCACGAGTTTCAAATGTAAGATTTTATTTCATTGAAATACACTACCTGCCTATGACACGTCTCTCCCCCGCAACCCACCTTACCCACCCCATGGACCAGCAGGAGCACCATCTCGTAATTCCACCAACTCTCCCCTAGTCTAGTTAGGAGCCCTTTCTCGAAAGTGCTGAAGCCTGTGTGTCCTCTCTATAGCACTACTTACGATCTCACCCTGAAGCAGTAAATAAGCTCCTGATTTCTTGTGCTTCAGTGGCCAGTATAGAGCTTGGCATAGAAGTAAAAGTCCTCAAAAAATTTTTGCCACATAAATTAACTTGTAAATAAAGTTATGGCAAGGACCAGCCTAGGAGAGGGCAAAAGGAAAGTTTTTTTAAATGTATCACATTTACATATATTTATAAGAGACGTGTAGATAGTAGAGAAATATTCTCGTTCACTGGGACCCATCCATCCACAGACCTAATGGGTTGGTAGTCTAGAAAGCTGTGACAATGCAGTTTTTAATCATCTTCATCCATTTTCACAATAAAGGCTCAGCACTACATCACAGAATACGAGATGAACTTTCGTTAAAGGCATTAACTAAAACTGAGTACCAGAGTCAACTGGCAGTTATGCAACAAAGAAGAGTGATTTAAATCACACTTTGCTTCCAGCTAGCTGGGAGGTCTACATACCAAAACTGGGTTGGCAGCTTAGTTGTTGAGAAAGTCCTACAAATATTCTGGAAAAACCAGTGGGCGAAGTGTAGGTCCTCAGTAATACAGCATTAACTGTCACCAGGTGAATGTAAGGTTGAGAAACCAAGTGTCATCATCATACCAGGGTTGTGAGCTCCGCACCAAACACCCTGCGTATCAAAACAACACCGTGAATGCTCCCAGTTCTTTGTACTGAAAACGTTTTAGAACAGGGGTTTTTGATGTTAGGCTACATGGATGAGTGCCAGCTGGGAGTCTACTTCAACAGCGTAATCTCCCCTAAGCCCGTCCCTACTCTTGGAGCCGTCTAGCAGTGCTAATGTTCTTAATTCAAAATCAGAATTGCAAATTTTCAAATCGATTCATATCAACCAAAACAAGCAACAGTAACAGCAACCACAAAAAGCCCACAGCAAATAAAAACAGTAATCATTTTTCTTTTAAAATATATGTAAATCCTTTCATTTTTCTGCAAAGCCCAAGAAAGTAGTCTATTTTAATAAAACTGATCACCTATCACCAAACAGTATTTTAAAAAACATCATTTAACTGGTAACAATAATACTTAGTGTTTACATCAGATACCGATTTCTGACTGGCAGAACGTTGCTCAGTAGATCTGTACACACAAGCAATTCCAGCTAATTTGGGTAAGAGCATCCTTTTCCTTATTGTCAATTCAGAGGCAATCAACTGGTCGTCTACGACTAAGATAATACTTTGAGGCTCAGGCTCAGACTCAGCCTTCTTTGTCTCCCAAGATATTTTATAACACCTAAGGAAAGTCCAAATTCCATTGGTTTACAGAAAATATACTTCTTTGTGGAATTTCTTACACCTCATCTGGTTTCAAGATTTTATCTTACTTATGGTACATTTTTTCCATGCTGGGCACTCTCTCAGTTTTAGTGATACCAATATGATAAACAGTGTCCAGTCCCAATCCTCAGCAAGCCTGGGAGGTACACGTGAAATGTGATAACTGTATGAAGCAAAGACTCCTTGGAAGTAAGAAGAGCAAGCTCACTCCCAGGAGGGGTGACTGACTGCCTAGTGGGGCTCACGTGGGAGGGTGACACTAATCTGGGGCTTGTGGGACAGACAGGCAGAGCCACAAAAAACATGACATGTTTGAGATTTTCACTCCTAATCTTCAACTCCAGGTAAATCCATCTACCTGCTTAAAATAATTAATCTTTTAGAGCAGTCCTGGGTTTCCAGCAACATTGAGAAGGTACAGAGATTTTCCCGCAGACCCCCTGCCCTCACACATGCGTAGCATCCTCCATTATTAATGTACCCCACCAGACTGCTCTATTTGTTACAGCTGATGAACTAAACACACATCATTATCACCCCAAGTCCGTAACTTACATTAGGGTTCAGTCTTGGTGTTGTACATTCTGCAGGTTTGGACAAATGCATGATGACATGTATCTGTCAATATCATAGCACACAGAGTAGTGTCACTGCCTGTCATCCTCTTCCTTGTATCATCGGTGCTTGGCCCCCCACTGGGAAAAAAGTGCTTAATCAATCAATGTCTGCTACCAACCAGGAACTCTGATCAAAAGGGAGGTCTATTTACTATTTCAAAACTTTATGGAACTGCTGCGAACCTGTCGATCTTCACATATCTGTTAGCAAGATGTCACAGTCAAGTAATTTTCATGGAACGTCAGGCAAAAAGGCTGCACCGTAGACTTGGAAGAGGACTAAATATTTCTTCAGTTAGCAAAAACACCAATATACCTTTTTACCCGGAGTCATTTTCCCGCTGCCTGCCTATTGATGACCCCTGGATTGCAGGGTCTCCGCTACACAAGTCTCCCCCAGACACTGGGGCTAAGTGCCAAGGGGGTAAATTATTCATTTTAATGCATGAATGTGGGTCTATAAAGCCCTAGCCCTAGTTACTGTTCTAGCTCATTCCTGGACACCCTTTCTCATTCCTCCACATACTCTTCTCCTCTCCCCACCCCCACCTCACATGCACACACAATATGATGCGGCTTTTCAACAAGAAGCTCTGCATTTTGAAGAGGAACCTGAGAAACCTAATTCCCTAGCAATGATAAATAATAGTAAAATTAAGCAAACAAAAGGCATGGCCTAGCACTTCCGTTTAAATATAGCGAACCAAGAAAAATCTCCTTTGGGAATGCAATGTAAAATGTAACTGCTGTCCTTTTAGAAGGTGGGTGATTCGTCTGCATTTGACCTGCACGCTGTGTCTGCACCACTGCTCCTAGGGAAAGCGGAACAGGGCAGGCGAGGCATCGAACGCTACTTCTATTGCACTGCCCTTCCCACAGATAAGCTCTAACACCACTGTCCTGGAAGGACTGTGTGTTACCAGAAGTCCTCAAGGTGAGTGAACGGCCAAACTAATTCTGGATGGATACTCACATTTCAGGGCCCATAGGCTTCTTTAAAAGATGGGGGGCGGGTAGATGTGGAATGCTTTTCACATTATGAATTTGGACAATGATCCAAATTACTTGAAGTCTGCATGTGCTAATTTTGGTATGTTTTACAGGAGAGAGAGAGAGTGACAAATTAGCCTTGTTGAAAGCCTACCAGTTTACCAATCTGAAACTTTTCCCTTCTACTTTCAGCACCGACAGACACTTTGATGATAATGTTATTTGTTGGAGGTTATACATACATAGAGTTTTAAAATGAGAGAACGATCACTGTATAGTTGCTAATAACCAATACTTTTAGTTGAAAATGTCAAGAATTTATTTTGGGGGGCGGCGTAGTTGGATCAGGTATCACTCAAAGTAACATCTTCTTATATAATTATTTCCTGATGAACTCAATCACATCATAGGACACCTCGTCCATAAAGAAGAAACCAGCTTTAACATCAGTGAATTCCCCCAACATCACTCTGACACGTTGTTGTGGCGTCTTTCCCCCGGATTTGTCCATATCATGTAGAAAATAATGAGCAGAGGACTGTGCGTACAGAGGCCTGGCTGTTAGCTCTGGATCTGATGCTAACTACGTACACGTCTTTCACCTCCTTCGGCTGTGAAAGTCGGAGGATGAACAAGATAAGCCTTCCCTTTGAGCTGCGAGTTGCTGTAAGCATCGTCAGAAAGTACAGGAGGCAAAATTTCATTTACATAGGTGCTAAATGAGGAAAAGTATAAAAGTTTTCACTACCTGGTAATTTTCACACTATTTTGTGGCAATTTAAAAGTAAACGTGACCATGCAATTTATATCAATATGCTCATAAAAGCATAAGATTAATTTTTACCATAGCCATAATTCCTAATATTTACAATCATGTTTTATGAAATCATTTAAGCCAATGTTCCTCAATTGATAAGCCACACTCTTCTGATTCCTAAATTCCCATTTCCTTGTATTTAAAATTTCAAGATAAATGAAATACTCTACAGTGCAAATAACAGGGGAGGTTTAAATATTGAGCACGCTGCTTTAAACTGCTCAAGCTCGACTCCTGTCACCTTCACCACTTGGGGTGGCTACCAATGAGAGGAGCCACGGTGACACTAAGACGACATTCAAACTACCTGCTGTTTACGATCTCCATATACCCTCCCCCTCGTTTTTATTAGCAACCCGAACCATACAGACACATTGTTGATCCAAACACTTGCCAGATCCTCTGATAGGCGCTCGAGACACAAAGGGCGTCTGTACTTGCCCTCAAAGAACTCAAGAGGTACTGGGAGAAAGGTCATTGTAAATGTGGCAGTGCGACATCAGAGACAGAGTGTTACAGGAAAGCACCAGAAGAGGTGTCCCAGGTGACGGATGATCCCTGCAGCTGAGGAGAGCGTGGCCGAAGGTGGGACACAGCGGGAGCAGCACCAAATGCTGCAGAAACCTACAGGGAGGGCCTGATTCATAAGGCACCTCGCTTTGTCCTACTGACGCTCGCCCGTTGGCCTGGGGATCCACAGAAGGATTTAACGCAAAGGTGTAAGGTGGTTAAATTAAAAATACTGAGTGGCTTAAATACCAACAATCTTCTTGGCTACTGTGTAGGTAGCAAATTTGGGGGGAACAAAACTGGAGGCAGTTCAAAGGCCACTGTGGGTAAAAAATGAAAAGGTTTTGCAATTAGGGCAGCAGGTACGTGTTTTTTTTTTTAAAGGACACATTGGATATGCAGAGAAGATAGGATCTTAAATCACAGGATGTGGGGGATGAAGTCGTGGGAAGCCTCCCAGATGTCTGCCTCGGGTGGTGGTGCCACCAAACAGGATACAGGAAGAACAGCAGGTGTAAGGGTGGGCGGTAACTCCAGAGTCAGCTATCCTGAGCTGAGTGGGACTCTCCTAAAGGCCTACCTCAGAGAGGAAGAGGAGTGGGCCACTGATGGCACTCTGGGCGAGACACGTCACCAAGGGGTGGGTGACACTGAGGGTGAGAGAGCTGGCACAGAGACCAGGAGCATGTGCTGATGTCCCAGCAGTCTAGTGGTCCCAAATTTCAAGGCGAAAAACACAGACCGTTTCAAGTGAGGTAGAAAGACCCATCAAGAAAAGGACTGGAGAATGTCCATCATGGAAAAAGTGGGATGCACTAAGTGCCTTAGTAAAAGCTATTTCAGAAAAGTTGTAAGGACAAAAGTCAGACCGCCATGAGTTACAGGGCAAATAAGAAGCAAGGAGCAGCCCTGGCCACTGGCTCAGGTGATGAGAGCACCATGCCGATACACCAAGGTTGTGAGTTCCATTTCTGGTCAGGGCACATACAAGAAACAACCAATGAATGGATAAATAAATGGAACAACAAAGCAATATTTCTCTCCCTCTTTCTCAAATCAATTAAAAAAGAAAAGAAAAGAAGGGATTGGTTGAGGAGCTGTTAGATGTAGAATTAGAGTTTGGGCAGGTTCATGTTTTAAATCTCCCTACCTTGAGACAGTTGAAACTGACATTTTGATGGCCATCCTTTCATACATTCCTCGGTGAGCATGCATTGAGTATATATATATATACACACACACATAAATATAAATATCTACCTACATACTTACATATATAGTTACATACACAATAATGCACAGAAACAAGGAATATTTATTGCCAACAAGATTATTATGTACTAATAAAGTGAATTATATCTTCACACTTACACCACCCTTTAAGTTATCAGAAACACAAATATACAGAGAAAAGGAAGTATAGTCTCTCTTCTGAATCAAAACTCAAGACCTTTAAGTAATGTACACTACCTTTTGACAAAACAAATCAGCGTCTTACTCTTAGAAACATAACAAAGAACAGTCAGTTTAAGAATAGACACACCCAATCCTATTGATTTTTAGAAGGTGGAGAGCAATTACCCACTTGGAATGTCTCCAGGGGTTTAAACATACTACCGCATGAATAGAGCCCTAGGAGCTAGACCTCCTAGCAAGGGCGTACTGAGAATATACACCCAAAGAATGGCACCCAGTGAGTCATCACAGAGGGGCAAGTTCCACCCTGTGAAGCTTCCACATCTACCTTCCTCACCACCACAATCAAGAACAACACACAAAGCTCTCTAGTGTGGTGTTGCAATGTCAACAAAGCTGGGAATACTGGTTAAACTGGCCTAGTCAGCTGAATGGCCACCGGATTTGGCTTGGGTTTGCTTTACCAACAAATGGGGCAAGAGGTCAGAATTGCAACACAGAAAAGGTACCCTCCGAGGACTTACAGAGAAGAGACCATGACGTGGGTTGTTAATGAAAAAAACTGAGTAGCGTGTTGTTTTTTTGTAAAGGGACAGAGACATAATAAGCTGCTTTTTGATTACAGCTCTCCCCTCACCTTCACTCCTACTGTCACTGTTCTTAGGCCAATTTCCCTCCTACAGAAGTTATCCTGGTAGTTTTTAAAAGAAACATGTTTGATAAAGTAAATACCTGAATATTTATTTTCAACTAAAGAATGAAAAACTAAATAGTCAAATAGTCTAGCTGGAGGAGATACAGAAAAATCTTTGGTCAACTTGGAATATAATAACATTTCTTATTTAGAATGTGAAAATTCAACTCTGTCTTAATAG
Organism: Carollia perspicillata; assembly: GCA_004027735.1. Classification (NCBI taxonomy): domain Eukaryota; kingdom Metazoa; phylum Chordata; class Mammalia; order Chiroptera; family Phyllostomidae; genus Carollia; species Carollia perspicillata. The sequence goes on along the minus strand of PVKM010004117.1, from coordinate 30,210 downwards.
ACATGTTTTAATAGAATGAAATATTAGTATCTACCTAGGTAAAAACTAGGTTCCATTTGGGGGAGGGGAGATTTCTTTCCATCACCACAAAGAGACACAGGTACAGTGTCGAGGGAACTGTGGGCTACAGTCGACAAGAGTATGTGGAACTCCAAGTGCAAAGCAGTCTACTGGCAACCAACACATCCTCCAGGGGACTGAATCAAAGGAGACGTGGGTAAGAGGTGCTCCCTGCTGGGCTCGTCACATCCAGTCCCCTCGGCTGAGTCCTCCAGGGAACAGAAACACTTCCACTCACAGAAACAAGTGGAAAATGGTGTAGAAGGCAAAGAGGACTTTTATCATCTGGTTTGGTCAAATTAGAAAAAAATTTAAAAACGTAACTCTCTTTTCTTTTCTTTCACGTTTCCCTGAGACTCTGATAAGAACCAGTGAGAACAAGTGAATTTTTCAGGTCTCGAGGATGTACCTTTTTATAAGCAAAGCCACCTGAAAATAAGGCATCAGAAAGAAGCAGCCAACATGGACCAGCTGTCACACAATATGCTCTAGCTGCCCACAGGTATTTCCGTAAGAAGGTCACTTAGGTTGGTCACTATGTGTCATCCTCATTTGTTTTCAACCTGCAGAGATATATGAACCCGGTAATTTTCCATCATCTGCTTTACAGTGAACTAGATTTCCTGTTATTTATGAGAAGCCTCCTTTGTTATTTTTGTAAATCAGTCTTTAAGACTTTTTCGAGCTACAGATAAGAATTTCTGGCAATATGAACATATTGGTATCCACCCTGAATAAACTATGCAAACACAGTGCTCATTATTGATGGACAAGGGACTTACAAATTTCATTTTGCCAATACACTGCCTGACAGCTTCGGTGCTTAAAACCTAGCATGTGATTTCAGCAGCTTCCATAAACAACAGTGATAAGACTGGTAGAGTTTTCCACCAGTCTTAACGCTTTAGCTTCCACTGAAGACTATAAACCCAGTGTTGATGCCATGACTTCCCTATCAGGTGTTCCATGCATGGTCATCAAAGACATGAGGAAGATTCAAATAGATGTTAGAAAGGTGACACTATGTCACCATGTCTCATAAATTCCTTTTCTGGCAATTAGCTAATTTTGTTCCTTATGTTCCATCGTTACATACCACCCCACTTCTTGCTCTGGGTCTGTAGAGTAATTAGGGAGCTGCCTTTAATTTGCAGGTTGATTTGTTGATACAAGTTTATGCATTCTTGGATCAGTGACTTAACTCTCAGCATCCTAGCAAGTAATAGTCTCCTTGATGGCATGTGCCCATATAATAGGATAACATTCTACCACTATCTTATTTAATCCAAACCGATTATAATGACTCACTTTATGCTAGACTCTTCCTTAGATTCAAGCAAAAACAATGAACTCTAACACAAACTAATTTTGCATTAACTGAAATATAGATAATATCAAGATGATAAAGGAAAATAAAAAAGAATGAAAGACACACAGAAAATGACCTAATGATTCTACAAACAGAACCTGTTCTGTGTAATATGTACCTTTGAGAACAACTCTAAATGGTAAATGACATGTAATTTAATGCTTGTTCACGTATTCAATTGTTCAACCATTTAAGCATCTCTAATGTATCTGGCACACTGCAAGGTACTATGAAGAATGCAGAGATAAACAAAATCTTATATTCAGGAGTTTACAATATAGTAGCAGACACATGTAAAATGCATTTTATATACTGAGGTACCAGCCACGGTTTAAATAAAGTGCTATGAGACTTATAAGAAAGAAAAGCCCCCCTAACAGCAGAAGTTAAGGTGAGTGCAGTCAGAATGGCTTGAAGATCAGGTGCCATTTGTTTTAAGCACAAAAGACAACCAGTTGTTTCTTAAAAAGATGCTAAGTACATGAAGGACTAGGAAAACCTAGATCTACTAAAAGTAATGCTTAGCAAAAGGATAGTTCACTATAGTTTACAAAGCTTCTATAGTCAATAGGTTTAATGTTCACAAATATTACCATCTCTATTTAAAAAGTGTGAGAACTGAGAAAGGATAAAGATACTTTTTGAGGTTACAGAGCTGGTAATATAAATTGCAGAAGCAAGGACTAAAATCTATGACTTCTGACCCAATGTCTCAAACCCAGGCCACCCCCTGAGAGTCCGCACACCCGAGATTCTAAACACTGGTGGGACTGCAAATACCAGGCTAGGTGGGGTTTTCACAGGTCCATCTGAATTTGGGGGACCTCATATCTTACTCATTCAGACCAATTAAACTGAGTCCAGAATCACCTGAGAAACCCAACACATTCAAAAGGTGCCAACTGGAGCAATCTTTTCCTTGAATTAGGTCTCGTGTACGTACAGCACTGTCGTGCTAGATGCCCTGGCGCACCTGACAGACAATACAACTGGAAATCATTTGATTAAAGGCAGTGGTTGGGAGCTAGAGCCAGTGGCTTGGAATTGATTCCAACATTGAATGGATTAAAAAAAGGCAATGGTGTGTGTCTGGCTCTTCAGTCCAATTGACACCTACTTTGTTTGGAAAGTGACTGAATAATTTGGTCAAGATTCACTACTGATTTACGTGGCCCTTCAAGAACAAGAACTGCCACGGCCTGCTACAGTGCCATCACACGGGTACTGCCTGCCACCTTCATTTCTAACAGGGGGTCTGCCTGCTTTCATAGGTGTTTGAAAAAACGTGGACAATAACCTTAAGAAAATTGTCTCATCATACCTCTCCATCTGTAAATAAGATCCTCCGTGTGAAGGTAGGAGAAATTTTAAATATTAAAACAAATCTACACAGAACACTCCACATGTTTTCACATGCCAGCAGAGAATCACTTCCTTACCAAATAATGGATGAGTTGACATCTCAAGGCTTAACTGCCTTCATTGAGGTCAAGAGAAATAAGGTCTTTCAAGGGAAATAAATAAGAATATATTCCAGATGCTGCGTTACTCTATTGGGTTGGCCAAAAAGTTCATTTAATTTTTTTCCGTACAATGGTTCTAGTAGCGCTTGGTGGTTTTTAACTTCATTTGAAACATTTTTGTTAGATTGTATGGTGACAGCTGTCATATCAGCATGCATTTAAAAAAACATCAAAATTGGTGAATTTTTGTGTAGCCATTTTAATATTGAAGATGGAAGAAAATAAACATTTTTGGTGTATTATGCTTTGTTATTTTAAGGAAGGTAAAGATGCAACTGAAACACAAAAGAAGATCTGTGCAGTGTACGGAGAAGGCGCTGTGACTGATCGAACATGTCAAAACTGTTTTGCCAAGTTTCTTGGTACTATTCACATTTTGGCCGAATAATCCTTTGCTGTGGTGCTGTCCTGTGCATCGGAGGTTGTTTAGCAGCAGCTCTAGACGCTACTCATTAGAAGCCAATAGTGGGAGATAGCCAACATACTCAAAATATCCAAATCAATAAAGTTGGTGAAAATGAAAAACATGTCTTTTATTTTATAGAAAAAACTAAATGGACTTTTTGGCCAACCCAATATTTTGTAAAAATTACATTTTCCACTTGGTTATTTCTAGTATATTAGAAACATTACTGATTTTATAATCTAATCTTACATCTGACCACTAAATTCTGATATTAATTATAACCTTTGGTTCAGGTGATCTACTTGGATTTTACAAATCATATAATATTTTCCCCTTTCTTTCCAATGTTTGAAATCTCATTTCCTTTTTTGTCTTACTACATCAACTATAAACTAACAGCAAGAGCAGCAGAGAACACCGACCTGGCTCTCGGTATATGCCTAGTGCTCTTCTAAGCATGGTGGTCATAGGTTCATCTCAGCCTCACCACAACTACATGACATAGGTATTATCATCTCCATTTTATAAATGATAAAAATGAGGTGCAGAGAAGTTAGGCCACATATTGAAAAGTAAGGTAACCTCTACAGGGTTGAGCCAGGACAATGAATCTCCTGTGCTCATCATCATTTTGGTATATAGTACATACTCAAGTTTTGAGTTGGAAAGCAAAGCCATCAGGTCCCACTAAGAACTGAATACCCTGCCCCCATACATATGTTGAAATCCCAAAGCCCAGTGTGATAGTATTTGTGGGTTAGGGCCATTGGGAGAGGGTAAGGTCATGAGGATGGGACCCTCATGCATGGGATTAGAGTCTTTACAAGAGAGATCCCCACAGAGCTCCCTCTGTGAGGGAGGACACAGTGCCAGACACAGTGAGAAGTCCGCCTCTGCAGCCTGGAAGACAGCCTCCACCAGACAGTGACCAGAAGTGTGAGAAAATAAATCTCTGTTGTTTACAAGCCAGGCAGTCTGTGGTATTTTGTTGCAGCAGCCCGAATGGAATAAGTCAGCCACAGAAGAGGAGAGGCGAAAGTGGGGACGCTCATCTTGTTCCTGACTCCAGTGAAACTGGTACCACCTAGTTGTTTCTTGCCATAGGGAGGGAGGGCTGCATTTGAGTCTTTGCCAGGAATCCCAAGGTGTCTCCTGCCACCTCAATATCTTGGAGCCGACGTTGTGCAAGGTCTAGCTTTACTACTAGACCAGTGTGGCTCTGCCCCGCTGCTCAAGCATGAAGACCATGGTTCGGGGATTGGACCCCAGCAGCTTCAACAGACATGGTCCCTTCTATACAGCAACATGCTCAATGGCTGCCACCGGGGACTCACAAAACCACACTGTCACAGAGAAGACTATTTCTTCATGGTTCCTGCAACAGGTAAGATACATCATCTGATCGTCCTTCTACCACCTGACAAAAAAGGGCCACCCACTTGCTATTCAACAATGTGTGTAAGTGTGTGTGTATCCAGGAGGTAAAGTTATATAAGCCAGGAGTTCTGCAGTCCAGCTTAAATGTCTTTATTCTTTATGTGTCTATAGCTGTCTGCACTGTTCATGCACACACGGGGCTCTTGTTCAAATAAAAGGACTGCTCTTTCCCCTACCTGTTTACACCCTGATATCTAGAAGACAGGTCTGCATGGGGCTTCCCCGGAACATGTGAGCTTTTCCTGCTAGATGAGCAGAAGGATGAGAGGTGGATGAGTAGAACACTATGTATGTCTATTGTTGACAAGAAGGTTAACAGCAAAAGAAAGATGGAAAAACAGAAAGAACAATTACAGCCTCAATTGATATGCTTTCATATACCTGAGATTATACCCTTCTTCATGATTCACCCAGCCTGCCTGTGAGAGATTCAGGAACAGCCCCAAGGTACGACAGAATGTATTCTTTTTCATTCCCACCTTACTTATGCAATTTGCTAGTCACAAAGGGCCAGCCCCACCTGCTGCCAAAGGGTTATATCTAAAACACAAATACAGTATCATGGGAGTGAACTCCCTGCTACTGGCACACCATCCAAACCCAGAAGTTTCCTAAGAACCCTGAGACCCAGCCATGGAGGCAGGTTACGGGCTGAGGGCTCAGGATTCACAGTTGAATGGCTACAGGTTTGAATCTTGACTTCACCATCTTTTGACTGTAGGACTTTGGCTAAGCCCCCAAAGCCTTGGTTTCCTCACCTGGAAAGGAACAGTTTCTAAGATTAAATAAGATCATGGTTCAGCATGATGCACAGGCCCAGTCACCACACAGTTGATGCTCTTGAGTACTCGCTCTGTGGGCCTCAGGTGTCACCATCCTTCCTCTCCAGCTGTCCCTCACCTTCACACCACTGATCAGCATCTATTCAGTTATTCAGTCGATGTCTGAATATGTCCAAAGACCCGCAGCAGCAGTGCTTTGGCGTGTTCTTTTCTTCCTATGTGGACTTTCTATGCAGTTGCTCGAAGTTAAATGGTTGGGAAGGGACAGAAACCGTGATACTTCTATTGAGGGACGGGAGTGTCCCAGAGACAACATGCTAAATTCTTAGTCTCAGAAACATTTTAAGAACTGTACATTAATCTGATGTATAATGCAATCTGAAGCAGGTAGACACGGTTTTACAATGTTGTTTTAATTCTTTTAAAATCTGTTTATCTTAGGTATTTACAGATACCCCCATTTTTAACATAAAGGGAGAAGAAAAGAGCCAGGGCAGTCCCAAAGAACAAGATGCTTTGCAGCTGAAGTGATGGCTCCTTTGCTGTCCCCTGAATTTGTCTGCCCTGACACACACAGTTGCTGTTGGTCTCACGCAGTGTGAGCAGAAAGTAGTTCAATTCACAAACTATTTAACTTTTTTTTTTTCAGACCGGGCAATGGCTTGCTCTGCTTTAGAAATCAACTCTGATGCTGGTTTTCTAGACAATGTCTGACAGTCTCTGCCCAAAAAAGAATTTTTGATAATATAGCAGAAAATGAAATGGATTATCAATAATAATAAAGGCAAGACAGTAATAATAATAATACAAGTATCTGGGTTTCTCTGCACTGTCCCAGTGCCATCGTGGCCTGGATAACTCCTTGTCAGTATAGGATGCTCAGCAGCATTCCCAGTCTCCACCCAGCAGATTACAGTCGGCCCCCTCCCCAGCTCACAAGACAATGAACAATGCCTCTACATGTTGCCCAATGTCCCAGGGAGGCGAAGGTGGGTACAAACTCTCAGTTGGTTGAGCAACTTGCTTGCTCAAACTTGGTTGAGAACTACTGGTCTACTATTGTTAAAGAAAGAAAACGATCGTTTTTTTTTCCTTAAATAAGGACATAACAGCTAAGAATCATGACAAATTCTGTAACAGATGTTTTGATCTCAACAAGTCAACCTACAATATATACATTCTCCTTCACAGAGAAATCTCTTTATCATAGTATTGAAAATAGATAACCAGATTATTTCATTCAATTCATCAAACTTTCCTAGATTTTTAAACAAAAACAATTCTCACCAGATGTAGGAAATACGTAATTGCCAAATAAAGGCAAAGCTATCAAATCTCTATGGTATCAATCTTTCAAAGCTTGAGATTTTTGTACATTTCCCCCCCTATTACCTGACCCCTTACTCCAAACATACTTTTCTGTGGAACCTGTACCTCTGATGCACCTGGCAGGCCCAAGAATTAAAAGGGTAAAAGCATCCTAGCCAATCTAGAATACTAATACTTGAGATGTGTCGGAAACTTCTACTAGAAGAACTCTAGTATCCCAAAAGATCACAAAGGAGTTTTAAAAGAAATCCAAATATTTTCTTACTCATTTTTTTTCAGGGAGATTTTTAGTTTGTTACAAAATATATTTTAAGAGAAAAGAGTTTTTAGCATAAAAGAAAATGGTAGAAATAAATTTGCGCCATTGGGAAAAGTGTGAGTAAGCAAGTGCCTATTCCTGGGAGGTTAAAAAAAGTTTGTTTCCTTAAAATCCAGACCAAAAAAAGTCTCAGAACACTTTTCTCTCCTTTTTTCTTATTTCTGGCATCTGGAGATCAACTTCTCCTTCCTCAGCATTTCCCTCAGCCTCGTTCAGGACGTCACTATCTTTCATCAGCTCTGTTTCAACAACTTTCTGTCTGGTTTCTCTCACCTTCCTCTCATCCTTCATTCCAAACCAGTGGGGGAGGCGGGGGTGGAGGTGGGGAAGTGTAGCACCTCATATCAACTTTTCAAAAGGAAGGTTATGTGAGGGACCACCCTCCTCCCCACAGTTCCCATCAGTCACCTTAGAATTCAAATTCCTTCACCTTTGTTCTAAGCTAGGTTTTTGGCCTTATTTTCTAAGTACTCCTGCATCTTCTATCTGACAAATAATTTAAATTATCTTCACTGTTGCCCAAATCCAAACCTTTGTTCAAGCCGGTACTTTGACTAAAAGGCCCTTTCCTCCCATGTCCACTGAAAGGCCCTCTCCTCCCACTCCCAGGCAGAACTGACGTCTCCTTACCAAGGCATCTGCTGTGCCTCCAATAGAGCACTCAGTTGCTGCTCTTATTAGCCAGGCAAGGGCCTAGAGCCTGCTCTACGGGAATGAGAATCCAGACTTCTTCCCCATAACCTTATTAAAAAGGGTTTGTCCTTTAAAGATCAGTCCATTTCAGTTTGGTCAAAAATATTTATTGAGCCCTTAAATGATTCAAGCATGAGCTAGATCCTCTGAGAGACGGGACTGCCCTCAAGAAGCCTTTAGTGGAGAGAAGAATAAGAGCAAGACCTAAACACTCTTGGGCGCAAAGTGTTATAGATTCCAAAGTGGAAGACTGAAAAAAGACCTGATCTATATACATGGTGTGGAAAATTAGGAAAAGCTTCTCAAGGAAGGTGGGATTTGAGGTAGGATTTCACAGCTGGGTGGTGACTCTGATGTGTGAGCCCTCCAAGTACTAGAAACAGGGAGGACTGGGTGGGGGGCTGAAGAGCATCGAGGAGCCCAGTGGGGGTGGGCTGGCACCCAACAGGGTGTCTACTGTAGAGCAGTCCTCTTAGTCCAATGGAGAGACCCAGACCTCGGCTGCCAGGCCTCAGAAGGGCCCTGTGTGAGACAAGGGTCTGCAGTCACATGGGGGTGCCGCTGAAAAGTTGAGGTCAGTGGTCAAATGACAGAGCCGTAGTTGAGAAAGACTGACCTGACAACAGCACAGATGACTGACTGGAAGGGAAAAGGAGGCACTGGGGTCTTTGGAGCAAGTGAGACCCAATAAGAGGCGTTGGAAATGGGGAGCAGCCGTGCCAGCGACTGTGGAGACAGCCTCAGTGAGAGTTGGTGCACAATTCTTGTAGGGTCACGAGGTGGACAGAAAACTATAATTCCCACCCAAAGTGACCAGCTTCTTTACTAGAAGGAAGCCAACACGATGAAATGGCATGAAGGGCTATAAGGGAAAACATAACTGGGTGTTAAACTCATAAACATACAAAAGACCTGAAGAGAGAAATGGAATATTTCAAATGTTTATGTGTCCACTGCATTTCATTTACCTACAATGATTTTAACAACAAGAAAATAAAAGCTCTGTGTTTATTTCGCTTGTCTCACCCTCATACAGTGGCCTGACTCACTATTAGGGACAAACACCATTATGTTCAATTAACCACTTCTAACAAGCTGGGGCCCTGGTGGTGTATACCTTACTAAAAATGCCACACATGAAGTGTGTGAATCATCACTCCTCTTGCCCTAAATGTCAGAGTTTGCACAGTATACATGTTTCGTTGTTTTTCTGGTATGAGTGCACCCGACAACTACATTGATGGATAAGTGGTTTAACAGAGGGCCAGCACACAATTTAACTGGAGAATGAGTCACAAAGGTAAGTGGTTCCAATTCTTAGAAACGCAGTGGAGTGACTTCAGGAAGTTTTACCAGCATAGCGATCAGTTTGGGGAGGCATTATTAAGTCTGCTTTTGGCAAAGAAAAAAAAAACTCAAAGCAATTCCTACATGCTGAAAGGGAACCTTTTAAAAGGTCACACTACTTCTTAGAGGTACAAATTCAAAATGGAAATCGAATTATGAAGTAAGGCGAGCCCATCCCCACCCATGCTATAAACACTCCATTAACAGTGCGGTTTCAGGAAGCTTGTTCAAACTTTCCGCCTTATGTTAATCACATTATCTCATAGGTTAAATTATACTCGAACCAGAGTTATCCCTTTCAAAAACCAACTTTCCATTCACTACCAACACGAGAGTAGAAAAGAAATAGAAAACGTCAGCCCAGAAGTTTTGAACCTCAAACACCATCACTGTTTTGTGCCTGAGTTTTTGTTTTGTTTTATTTTCTCGACTATAGGTTTTCTCTTTGCAGACAATTTGCAAGCACTCTGAGAGTAAACAGGGTAAAACGTGAAGACGGCAATCGAGGGATTCTCAAATTTTTTATTCAAGTTACTTTACTAATGTGTTTAGATCAAGAAAAGCCACACAGTATGACACCAAAAAGCTTTCCACTGTATTTGCTTGTGTTCTCCCTTTCCGTATCTCCCATAAAGCTCTTATTTTAAGAAGAAACTAATAAAAGAAAATGTCTTTCTCCCTGAATCTTACACACACTCACACACACACACACATCTGTTTTCCTCCTTTATGTTTAAATCACTACCACCAACAGGGTCAGCCCCTGGAAGCTAGCCAGAGCTGTGAGTAATCAAGTCTCCCTAGGAAGCCACTGGCTGGATGGTTCCGCCATGCTGTGAGAACAGACTCCGGGCTGTCTGAGTTCACCTTTCATTGGCTGGTTTCCACACACACTTCACACCGGAACAAAACAACCCAGCGAAAGGAGAACTTTCTTCCACTCTTATGGAAATTACTTCAGACTATCCTACAAATGGGATTCGAGGATGGGGGCAGAGTGGTTTTTGTAAGAATACCACCAAGAGTTCCACAATACACTAGTTAATATGTCAGTCAACTTTTTCCTTTCAATTACAAAAATCTTCTAACATATAGAAAATTAGGGTAGTGTGAACACCCATTACCCTTCACCTAGATTTAATAACTTTAAGAGCTTGTCCTATATGCATGTATTTTTATGGGTTTTTATAACTTTTAATCACATTTCCCCCTAAATAATTCAGCATGGGCCTCTAAAAGTAGAAATATTTCCCTTCATAACTAAAATACTAGTATCACATTAACAAAATCAAAATAATTCCCTAAAATCTCATCAAGAATATGACTCAAACTCAAATTTCCTTGGGTAATTTATTCTTAAGCATTTAGAAGTGAGACTAGAAAGCTATACCAAAGGGTAATAACAATCCTTGAGTCATTCTTTCATCAAAGGCAGACAGACACTTACATTATTTCTTTACCTCTGTTTTGAGTTAGAATATCATCAGGTTGAACGCCCAAGTGTAAAAGACACAGCCACCTAACTTCTGACCACAACTGCCGTGTGTATCAGCTACAGAAATAATACCATTAGGAAGTTGAGTAGGAGTAACAAATGTCTCTCAAGGGGAAAAAAATGGCAAAGACCATTTCCCAGGCACCAACCTATCAATGTTATATTACTTAATTAGTTTCCCTCTTTTGAATCATTCTTCCTAAACTAAAAAGATTCTTCTGACTCCATTATTCTTAAAAAATGCATATTAAAAGCCATTCACTCCTATGTCCTATATCTTGACTTCTCTTTAAAATATCTTGACAAAATTACTGGGGTGGTCAAAAAGCCCATTTAGTTTTTTGTTTTGAGTGAAGTTAAAGACAACTGAGCACTACTAGAGCCATTGTAAAAAAAAAACTAAACACACTTTTTGGCCAACCCAACAATAGCTGATCCTTGCTTGCTCTCTCACTTTCTACTCACTTTTAAGCCCCTTTTAAATCTAATCTCCTCCCTTTTATTCACTTACGTGCCCTTTTGAAAACCACCAACTTCCTTAGTCACACTTAAAAGACCCCTCCTTTCCCAGGCTTCCCTGGGTCCTCCCCACGTCCAGCAGGTGCCCGCACTCAGCCCTTCCCTCCCCGCACCGGGCTGTCCTGAAAGCTTGTCCTGTCTTTGCTTTCTTCCTGGTAATTTAGTCAGGGGTGGGAATGTCACCCGGATGCAGATGACTTATAAATGTGGAAAAGGTTATGATAAATATGTATTTATTTAATTTGCCCCTAAAGTTTGGTGTGAAAGGAGAGAAGAGTAGAAGCTGAGTGAACTTGCTAATTCTAACAACAGATCTCTCTTCTCTAGGCTGGTTAGAACACATTTCATGTGGAAAGTCACTCCAACACTTCTCAGGGAACAAGGTAAGGGAAGCAGGCCTGGACCCATGTATCCTGGGTTCCAGTCATACCTGTCAGCTGGCTAATATCCAATAATACATTTAACATCTCTAAATCTCAGTTTGTACTTCTGCGAAGTACAGATCATGGGATGCCTCACGGGATGGTTGTGAAAGCTGCATGCAGAAATACAAGTGAAGTGCCGAGTTACTGAAGTGCCTAGAAAATATTAAGCACTCAATTAATTTTAGTTATTGCTAATGAGAAATGAAGATTCAGTTATGAAAAATGGTTATTTCTTAGATATCTAGTATTTATTACTGGCAGAACTGGCTGGGATAATGTTCCTCAGAATACTATATTTGCCCTGGCTGGTGTGGCTCAGTGGATTGAGCGCTGGCCTGCAAACTGAAAGGCTGCCGGTTCAATTCCCTGTCAGGGAACATGCCTGGGTTGTGGGCCAGGTCCCCAGCTGGGGGTGTGCAAGAGGCAACTGACCGATGCTTCCCTTGCACGTTGATGTCTCTCTCACACATCAAGGTTTCTCTCCCTCTCTTTCTCCCTCCTTTCCCCTCTCTCTGAAAATAAATAAATAGAGTCATAAAAAAAGATACGATATTTGTTGTTTAGGACTACTTGAAAGAAAGTTTGGTTACTGTCCATGTATCACCTCAGCTTTATCCCATGGAACAGACAGTACACACAGTATTCAACACTAGTAGTTACTTTTGTGAAAGGATGATTCATGCTAATTAAACTCACAACCCAGGAGAATAAAATTAGCTTGTTTCGACATTTCCTTTTGTTCAGTAATTACAATCCCAGGTTATGTTAGATACCACATTAGTACAATTTTGCCCGAGAGACAGACGCTGCACATCTACATGTCTGTTCTTCTAAAAACAGGCACTGCAGATACAAATGCAGGTGCTTGCTGAGTCAGGGCCTTGCAGGCTTCATAAGCAACTCTTCCCACCCTTGTGCTCCAAGTGCCACTTATTTCTGTACATATTGTAGCAGGAAGGGAAGCACTGAGATCATTTTAACGTGTTGCAGATTCGCCAGATTTGCAGGAGGATGAGAATTTAAAAATAGAAGCCAAATGTGGCTGGAGTTTATCTCAGATGCTTCTGTTCAAGTAGCAATCTGTTTATGCACGATGACAGCACACGTTCCATCAAGTGATCTGAGTTTCCACACGCTCAGTCAGGATTCCAGTGCTTCCCAAACGGATGGACCTCGGGGACACAGGCACCTCCCACCTCATCCATGTGTCTCTACAGACAGGTTTTTGAGTTGGTTTTCATGAGCGAGGTAATCACGAAGAGGTGACATATATGTCGTACTCATCATGTGCCAGGTACAGTGTTGGGTCATTTACACCGCTCAGATCTCAGAGAATCTTCATGACATTTTAAAGGCAAATCTCTATTTTATAGACTGGAAACTTGGAGCTTCGAAGGGCATATAAAATTCCAGAGGCAATGGCACGCCCAGGTTTTTGTGAAGCCCGAACTTCATATTCATTTATCAAGGAGAAAACAAAATCGAACTGTGAATTCTAAGCTACATTTAAAACCCTAGAAGGGGTGAGCATTAAGGAGGGGCCCTGGCACATGCGCTTTAGCGGTCACTGGCTTGGGTGGCTTGACTGACCACTCGGAGCTGCAGAGATGAAAGGAATCTGATGAACAGAAATACGAACTGCAAAATGACAATCGTGCACCTTTAGACACTCTTGCTATAATTCAGTTGCAGTAGGTTTAACAAAATTTGTTTAAACAGACTTTATTGTTGTTTAATAAGTCAGCATAAATGGAGCGGGGAGCAGGGGGAGCTGTCTGACCCAGTGTCTGACAGTAATTTAGATGGTCTGAGTCAGCAGAATGTGGACAAATTCTGATTTCTGTACTGTACATTTCTTAGGAAACATTTGCCTTTTGGGGAAATATTTGCCTTTAGGTGAACCTAGAAAGTTCACCTAAAATTTATCTGTGACGCCTTTTGAATAAACTTGCCTGAGAGCAGCAATCACTTGTCTAAACACTATGCCAATTTTTCTGGAGCGATTTCTCCACTGTTAGCAAAAATATGTGATGCTGACTGAACACGTCCCCTCTCTCAGAATCAATTGCTTATTATACTAAGAAAACTCTTGTTACCCAAAATGAAAAACGACTTCTGTCAGAATGGGGGGCGTCTTTGCTTTTTTTCCCAAAGCACACCTAACAATTTCAGAATTCAGAATAAGGCGCAATTCAGAGTGCAATTCTGATAAAAACTTCAAGTCACATTTACCTTTTCTCAAAGTTTTATGACATTATTTTCACATGAAAATTTCTGATAAAGAATACAGGAAAGTACTCTGAATTGGGGTTTCCTAAAAATGCTGAGTTTTACTACTTTGCAGAATATGTGTGAAGAGAGCAGCCAATGAATGGCTGCCCAGGCTGGGCTCTGCATGGTGCCAAGGGACACAACTTACAGGGACCACAAAGTCCAGAGTGTGACCTGGAACAGGACACAGCAGCGGTCCCAAATGGAACAGTATACTGACTGAAAACAATGGCTGCTACTTATTTCAGAAAATATGGACAGGCTTGACAAAAACGAAAGAGGCATATCACAGAGATACATGAGCCAGTGTGCACCCAAATGGTTAAATATGGGATAAATTGAGCATCAGAATAAATAAGGACAGGAATGTATTATAACCCACTGAATGAAAAATCCATAATCCCATGCTGATAATAAATGAATATGTAAATGGAAAAGAAGAAAAATCTCTTTCTAATAGTAGAAGGACAACTGACAAATGTAAGAAGGAATGATGGTGTTAAGTTAGAAATGCGCCATTTTCTCAGCTTCATTGTAAAAGCTGAATCAGACAGAAAACATCAACAGAGGCTCAAGGGGTAAGGGGGGCAAGTTAGAGAAGGAACAGGACACACGCTTACAGAATCTCAAAGATCTAGTAATCACAAAGTCAATGGTAATAATACAGCAAAGAAATCAGACAACGCCTTAACCAAGGGATCAAAGCTGATGTCACCAATACGGGGCCAAGGGCCATTCCATGCCTCTAGATGTGACTGCCTGAGAAGGAGCCATTGTGTACACAGCAATCCACCCAAAAAGGCATAACCAAAATCTATCACAAGGAGACTGGGAAACCCGAACTGAAGGCTATTCTATTAAACAACTTGCCGATGTTCTTCAAAAACATCATGAAACATAAGGAAGGCTGAGGAACTGTTCCAAGGAAAGGAGACTAATGGGACATGAGAGTAAAATACAGTCAGTGGTCCTAGATTCCATGCTGTCCTGGAGGGAAGAAATGCGATACAGGTCGTTATTGGGACATCTGACAAAACTGGAACATGGCCTGAAGATTAAAGTATTAAATGCCCTGAATTTGCTAATAGCACTGGGGTTACATAAGAGGATATCCTTGTTCTTAGGAAATACACAGAGAAGTATTAGGGGGATATATGCTGCCTACGCTCAAATGATTCAGAAAAAGTAAGTGTGACGTGTGAATGTGTGTGTGTAGAGAGAGGGAGGGAAGATGGGAGGAAAAGAAGAAGACAAACACAGAAAAATGATGTTAAAAATGTGTAAAACTAAATCAGTGGTATAAAAGAATAAATTATACTATTGTAGCTTCAAAATAATGTTAAAAAAAAACCAAAACCAGCAGCCAAGACAGTTTTGAGGGGTATCAGTGTCCAGCTTGCTTTAATGAGCAGAAAAGTAATTCAACTTGTAATTAATGCAAAATAGAATTAAATTTTGTTGCGATCATCATAATCATTACCATGAACATTTATGGTGCACTCATTAAGTGATAAGTACTCTGAAAGGTGTTTCACTTGCATTACCTCTTTTAGTCTTCACAACTACCCTAACGGAAAGGCACTAGAGTTATCTCCACTTTATAGATGAGGTAATTAGGGTTTAGAGAGGTTTAGTAACTTGCCCAAAGTAATACAGACAGTAAATGGCAGAACTAGGAATCCAACTTAATTGACTACAAAGCTAGTGGGGCTTATTACTATGTTAAACTTATTTAATTTTTAATATTTATTAATTTTCCTCAAAGAAAGAGAGATGAAGCTCAATCTAAATGAAATTCTGACCAATTAGTAAAATATGCTTGGATGAAGATTTCTTCTAATTATAATTACAGCACTAAATAAATCAGAGAGGCATGAATGATATTTTTGCTCTCCATAATTTACTTTATGATCTCTTTCTTCCAAGGGCTGAACTTGGTAATACACAAATTCTTTGAAAAAATATACCCCAGTAAGTCCTTTGAAATGACCTTATCAAATGGGTCGCGTAAACCATGGTCCTTGCTATGGAGTGAATGTTTGTGTCCTTCTAAAATGAGACGTTGAAACCTAAATCCCCAGTGTGATGGCATTTGGAGGTGGAGCCTTCGGAAGGTGATTCGGTGCTGAGGATGGAACTCTGGTGAATGGGATTAATGCCCTTATAAGAAAAGACAAAAGCAAGGTGATTACTCCCTCTCCATGACGTGAGGACACAAGGAGAAAACGACCATATGCAAACCAGGAAGTGGGCCCTCCCCAGACACCAGATCTGTCAAAGGCTTGACCTTGGACTTCCCGGACTCCAGAACTGTGAGAAATAAATTTCTGTTGTTTACAGTCCATCCAGTCTATGGTATTTTGTTGTCGTAGACAGAACTAGTACAGTTTTAGTTCAAGTTTCTCTTCCTTTAAACACATTTTCTCTCCTTTTGTGAAAAGTGGTGGATCTTAGCATTTGTATCATTTTAGTCATGACACCTCTACTTTACATAAAAAATGTTATCACTTGCAACACACTGCCAGATTTCCCAATTCAGCGTACAATTATCTTCACTGCAGATAAAGAGTAAGCTGCTAAACCATACCTTTCTTCCCAGTGGAAGCTCAATGACTATTAATTTTTTAAAAAGTTCAAAACAATAAAACATTGGCAAATACTTGCAGGTGTTTGGGGAAATCTTATCATTTGACACAGTGAATGTTCATTCCAGAACAAAGGATCCTCAACCAAGGCTGTGTAATTTTATCACAGGAGGAGCTCAGCCCCCACTCAAGACCAATGATACCAGAATCTATGGAGATGGGATGTGGGTCACCCGTCCTTTTAAGCTTGCTGATGATTCCAATATGTAGCCAAGTTGGAGGTTGCTAGATCAAGCATCTATAGCCATAAAGCATCATATCTGTTGTGTACAGAGCCAAAGGATTCACAAAAGCTTTTTAGAATTGGTCTCACTAGTTAAGGAATGTACAAGCCAACTGGTGAGTGAAGACATGTGTGTACGTAGGAAGCAGGAACTGAGTGAAGACTGAGGACATGTGCCAAATGAACGTGATACACAATGAGTACATCAGGAGACTACGTGAGGACAGGAGGTGACTCCTGCACCCTCTGGGCGCAATGACAGGTTCTGATATGAGCAAAGCTGAAGAAGGCAGCCTTGGCCAGGGAATGGTGTAAATGGAAAAGTATCCCATACGTCCAGGAAACAGTGAGGTGACTAGCTTGGAGTGGGAGGTTCACTCTTCAGAGTAGAAAAGGTAAGTATGAAGAAGTGGAGCAGAACCAGCAGCTGGAGGGCCTTGAACAACAAATCAGAAAGTCCGGTGGTGATTTGGAGATTTGTGGAAACGATCGAACGAAAGCTCTCCTTCGGGAGGACTGATTTGACAGAGCTATTCACGTGGGTTTGGGAGACAAACTAAAGCTCTATCTACTAAGAGAGAAAAACACAACAGAATAGGTAAAATTGCATGGGGATGCAGTAGAATCTTATACCTTCCTTTTCAGTTGTCCACAAAAGACAGGAACCAGATATTTGGGGTGTTAAAAACAGCACGGATCTCACCTGCTGTGGGATCTGGCACAGGAGAGGCTGATGGCCTGGAGGCCCCGACTCATCCTCTTCCCCTGTGGCCTGGCTCGAAGCCTCACAGTAGTAATACCTTCTGTAACTAAGAGTCCATCCTTTTTCTACAAAAGGCTACTCCTTTGGCTAAGAAATGTAATTCTAGAGGACAAAGTTTCAGGTAAGATAAATGCTTTCTTATAATTTTTTTCTTCTTAGAATAAAAAAGGGGTTTTGAGAAGCTGGATGATTCCAGGTCATACTGGCCATTAAAGACTTTTAGGAATAAAAAAGGCGACCAAAACATTCATCATTCAATAAATATTTATTGAACATGTATTAATACTATTTGCTGCTGTTCTAGACATTGGGAAGAAATACAGCAAGGTCCCTTGTCCACATAGAAAACTCTGTGGGTACTGTAGAGGTTTCACTCAAAAACACAATAGCAGTCTAAGGCCACACAATTTTTCGCTAACTGCCTAAAGTGTCCTGCTACAGATCTTAAAACATTAATAGGCAAAAAAGGGTCAAGATCCTTTATATAATGAACTATAAGCACCACAGAAAGTATAGGATAACAAAGCATTTAAGTATGTATAATCAAGCTACTAGACGCATCCTAACCTCTAAAACAGTATTAGCACATAGATGCACTTGATAAAAATTGAATGGCATTGCTGAGCTGAATGGGGTCCGTAGTGAGGTGAGAAGGCAGCTATTATTCTGATTTAACAAAAGCGTGAGGTCATCTCAGCTGCCTGTGTTCTAAATGCCATGTTTGCAAAGAGGGACACGTCCAGGTATCCGAACCTCCGATCCAAATGCTTTAAAACCAGACAAATGCTTGTTTGTGAAATGGTGTCTTATAAAACCATGCCATCAGAGTCATTCACAAAAGCAACATTCAAATTGTGCCCAGGGTAATTCAGAGACTTCGAAGCTCAGAGGTTTGCTACACATACCAACGGTCAATCCACGATTGCAGAGAACACATTTGTGCTTGTAAAATTTTCATTTTATAAATCTCTAATAAGGATCCATGTTAAACTACATGCATTAATTAGAAATACCTACAACAAAAGGAATCTCAGCTTTCAATGACTGATCAAAACCACCACACGGAAGTGTTTAATTCTTCTTTTTCTGTGTAATTATACTCTCTAGTATATAGACAATTCCTATTTTCTCACCGTGGAAAAAAAAATCAGCATACTCAAGTTCCCCTCCCCACCCCTTTCCTGCCCCATGAGAGGAGCCTCACCTGCGTAGTGGACTGGGATCTCGATCTTCGGCCCGATGACATAGTGGCCCTCCTCCAGGCTGTGGGCAGTGATGGTGGTCCACTGCCTGCATGAGTGAATCAGAAGGTAGTCGTTTTCCCGCAGCCCTTCTATGCATTCTCCTGGAAAATATAATTTTACATAAGAAACTTAGCATATGCTTACTCCATACTCTGAAATAAAATTTCATTAGGTAAAAACTTAACTTGTGCAGACGTTAATGGTTCATCCCAAAAGGAGATCAAGTTCACTTACGAATTAGCAATAAAAAAAGCATTCCATGCCAAGTTGACAATTTCACTCCAGATTCCACAGAAATGTTTCTTAATTATTTGAAAAGAGATTTTTGAATACCTTATTTGTCTAAATAATTATATTTCAATGATTATAAAACAAATATTAAGTGCTTACATTAGATAAGCATATATTATTTCATGTAATACAGCAACATTATGAGGTAGGTATTATTCCTTCTTTACAAGTGGAAAAATATCAGTGTTCAGAATGTTAAATAACATGTCTAAGCCCACAGATTGAATAAGTGTTGAACTGATTCCAAAGCTTATGCTCTTAAACACTACAATATAGCCACAAAAATAAATAATAAACTTATCTCTGAAACAGTACTTGAAAATGTCTATTTCTCCATTTCAATTTTACGTATTTTGCCAGTTTTCTCTGGCCTCCTACCTAACTACCCAATCAATTAAAAACAGTGAAGTTTAAAACATACAAATGAAAATAGTTTTCATTTTAATAATTTCTGATATATACTTTTAGCATTTGAACTGATGACAAACTATTTCAAAGGAGAAATCCATTTCCTGAAACTTAAAGATGGTTTTCTAGATGCTGAAATGATCCATCCTATTAATCCTGGTTTAGTAATTTTAAATGCTCAAAGAAAATATCTCAAAAAGGCTAATTTCTTTGTACAGAAAACTGGCAACCTACCTTATTTTTGCTGTTTATTATATTGTAATAATTAAAAGAGCTATTGGTGATTTAATTGTATGCTTTGACATGGCATTTATAGATCTCTCAAAGATTCTTAAAAGTTTCAGTACTTTTTCAACTAAAAAAAAACAAAACAGAGAAGACTGTAATGATCAACTTGGTTATTACAACTATGAACTATCAAATCTGTTCCCAAACCAATAAAGCTATACTCTTTAATACAGTCTTAATGCAAGAATATGCTATCTTTGTTGCAAGAAATACTAAGACTTAAAAGCTTTACTGGGGGGGAAGGGCACAGAAATAGGCTTTGAAGTGGAGATAGCTTAGCAGGAGGGGGAGTGTTCTGTTGGGGAGGGCTATACTTTCAAACCAGACTCCCCTGCCCCTCACACTTTGGGAGGGCCAGGTTCATAAAGATACCATCTGGAAAGGCCAGTGGTACTCATCAGCCCTTTGCATTTCTCAAGCATGTCAGGGCAGGAAGGAAAGATCTAGAAGTACTGCCTACAGTATAGCTCCCTGAAAGCTCCCCAACAAGGGTGCAGGATAAGGGCACAAACACAGCAGTGGAGCGTTATAAGCTGGGACTTCCGAGTCCAGCAGACCTCATGTAGCCAAGGCTCTGCCCCCCAGCACCGTGTGGTCCTGGGCAGGCACCTGCTCTTCACCCAGGAGATGCTGCAACAACAGTCCCTGCTTCTTCACAGAGTGGTTGTAAAACTAATTGATGACTGTGATGGACACGGTGGAGCACCAGCTCTGTCATATCATGTTAGGAGTGATAAGGAGACATTAGCTATTTACTTACTGTAGATTTTTTCTCCCTAAAATTACACTGTAATTTAGGTCATATTGTCTTTTTAAATAGGTGAGGAAATGATCTTCAGAGCAGTCAAGCAACGCAGCCAGAGCTACACAGCTAGGAAATGGCAGAAACTGTCATCAGGACCTCTCTCCCTATCTCTACATGTCTCTCCTGATCTCCCAACCCCACACTTGGCCTTGAAAACCATCAACAACAGCCCTGGCAGATGTGGCTCAGTTGGCTGGGCACTGTCCTGTAAACCAAAAGGTCACTGGTTCTATTTCTGGTCAGGGTACATGCCTGGGTTGCAGGTTCTGGCCCCAGCTGGGGAGCAAGAAAGAGGCAACTGATCAATGTTTCTCTTTCACATAGATATTTCTCTTGCTCTCTTTCTCCCTCCTTTCTCCTCTCTCTAGAACAAGTAAAGGAAAAATATTTTTTAAAAAAGAAAGAAAGCCATTGGCAATAATCAAAGAAATGGAGAAAGTGCCCTTTGCCTTCAAGTCTCACTAGTTCACTGACAAGCTTTGTTCCCAATACTTGGGATGGACATCAGAAAACAAAACTAAAGATCTCTGTCCTAGGATGCTTACTGTCCAATGGGAAGGAGGCAGATAGTAGCATATTACCAAGAATGGTTAAATATGAATTAACTAGAAAGTGAAAGGTGCTTTGGGTAAAGGGTAAGAGGATCAGAAGGAAGAAAAGAGAGCAGTTCGCAAGTTTGTCATTTTATCCAGCAAACATTTGTTTACTTATTTTGCTTTTAAAAAACAGCTCTGAGCTACAGTAATAGACAAGTATAGATATTTACTGTGTAAATTTGATGGCCAACAAACACTTATTGAATATCTTTTATGCACAAACCAGTGGGGGAGTGGGCAAAAATATTATGACTTAGTCCCTGCATTCAAGTCAACATTCTGGTCAGTGAGATGCGCTCATATGCAAATTTCATAGATGGCAGGTAGGATGTGACGCGCCCTATGCCAGAGGAAGAAGAAATCTAGAGTGGAGATGAGGACTTTAGCAGAGAAGATCAAGGAAACATTAACCAGAATATAAAGCATCAGGGCTCGTCCTTCTTGGATGGATGGATGAGATGGTCTTAGATGAGAGGGAGGCAATGGGGAGCCACTGAAGAGTTTGGGATAAGAGAATGGCCAGAACACTACTTTAAGAAAATTAATCTGGCGGTGCTATAAAAGATGAGCGGGAGAAAGGAGAAACCAGAGCTGTGCAGTGCGTGCAGGAAACTCGGAAACACATTGCCATTCAGGGAAAAAAGAAAAATGTCATTTTCTGCAACTAAACTGTTGTATCATAAAAACTGTTTTAATTTTGTTCCACAGTGGGCTCTAAAAAGGCAGCTAAGAAACAACTGCAGTCAAGTTAATCAAAATGAAAATTTAATGTTAAGTCCTACTGCTAGCTCATGTAGTAAACTCTATCAAGAGGATTCAGAATGATTTTCGAAGCCATAAAGTAGTAAGAAACCAAGGCCTATTTTTGAGCTTATGTCTTTTTTACTTTTTAAAACAGCTGAACCATGTGCCTGCTTTAGGCAAAAGAAGTTTCACAAAAATTGTCTAGAAATAAAACTTAATATAATCACTTAAAATATCCTAGGGTAGGCCACTAATAGAGAAATTACATTAAATGAACTCATAAAGTAAACAATTCTTCTGTGATATAATTATCCTGTTGCTTAACTGCTATGTATAGCATACTAAACTTATATATTTAGTTCAATCATGTAATAATAACACAAGTCTGAAAGAATTATGTGTTAAATTTCAAAATATGGTACTGTCGTCCAGAAATTTCCCCACATCAAGCATGATTCTGGGATATACTTTCACTTGTCTAGTATGAACTTGACCTCTTCAACATTAAATGTTACATACCTGTTAAAAATTGTTTTAATGCTACTAAAACATTTAAAATCTATGAATCCTCAAAAGTAAGTCTGCTTAAAGAAAGAAGACTCAATCTCAAATTGAGATTTTTTAATAAATATTTATGACCTGGACATGCACAGATTCAGTCTTCTGATCTCTCCCTGTTACTCTCTCTCAATTTTTCCCTTTACATTAGCTGTGACTGTAGGAGTTAATCAAAGTTCCACCCTTAGTCTCTATACCTCTTCTCTCTCCTTTATAGTCTTATATACCTCCCAAGGATTCAATTAGTTATAGAGAATATTCAAGGCCCCATGACCTAGTTCCAAAGGGTCTATGACCTTACGTCCCCACATCACACAGTCGAGCCCAAAGAACATGTTCTCTGTTGCACACCCACATTTCACTCTCACACATTTGTGCCCTCCTCTCACTTTCTTTGATTTGCCTAGGTCTTTATCTCCCAATCCTCATTCATCCAGTCTTGAAAGAACAACTCAAATGTCACCTTCATGGATGTCTTCTTGATAAGAAAGAATCCTTAACATTTTAAATTTAAAGTGCATTGATTTTGTAACTTTGTTTATGTCCTATGATAAATTTATAAATTTCTTTTAGAGCTATGAGGAGCATAAGGAACTTAGACATTTTAACGTTTATAAACATTTAAATAACACTATAATTAAAACAACACTGTGAAAATTACATGCAATTTTTTCCCTTTTAAAAAACTTTCCTTGTCTATATACTCATCAAGTTTGGGAAACATGGTTCTTGAGGTTAAGGAACTAAGATATTCAAGATCATAAATGCTGTTGGATGAGATCCTTCTAAACTCGCTCTTCCTACCAATGACCACAGCAATGTAAGAAAACAGCCCGGAGTCACTGCCTCATGGTTTTGCTTTCATGTTCTAATATAATAATTTATCTTTATTTAGAATATTCCCCCATGGACATCGAATCTCAGGTTTTTTTACGCTAACCTACTTTAGTTTTGTCTGAACTATAAATTCATTACAACTGAGTGAATGAGTTAGTGCACAACTGTAGTGCCTTACATATGAACTGCTTAGAGGGTGTTTGAATCAGTCCATGTGTTATGATTTTTGGCACTAATAAATTCAAATGTTTTTGATTTCCCACATTTGTGTATCCTTGTTCTTGGGGTTGTATTTCACACCAAAGTAACAAGCTCAGTTAATTTAGGGCATGTCTCCAGAGATGTGTGCTTTTAATCTTTTCAATTCTTAGAATACCTGAATTTCCACTTTGCATAGCAAATATATAATTTTGTCATGCCAATTAATTTTTTAAAGTATGCTTTTATCCCCAATTTGTTTGGTCTCTTCTCAGTACATCGGTAGGACCCTGTCTATGTGGATATTCACATATTTGTTGACTGGTTAATAAAGCCCCATTGAAATAATTTGATTTGTTAATATATGTGTAATGAGAATCATATTTACTGAATATGGTATTATTTTTATCTGTTATGCACATAAACTGTTCCTTGTGTCATAACTAAATCTATCAACAATGAGTCAATTAATAGTTCCTGTCATATGTGTTCTCCTTACTACAAATCTAACTTAACAGTTGCACACTGTTTTATTTTACAAATGTTAAAAGGAAAGCTGGTCAAATGATAACATTTTACTTGTACTTCCTTACTGTTAATAAATAGGGCTGCCTAATTTTAATTACGTGTTTACTTGACCTTACAATCCTTTCCATGTAGACAGGAACCCTAGTGAGTTTAATACTTAAACTACTGCATTTCTCTTACAGCTGAAACATTAAAAAAAAATACCTTCAGTGGCAGGGGCTGACTACCAGATAGGATTCCTTTTCTCTCCGACTTCCCTTACAGTTCAGTGGTGCCATACCACGGAGTTCTAACCAAGGGTGTGTGAGCAGAAATGACATTTCCCACTTCCTATCCTGGTCTTGCCCATGGAAACTGCCCACAGGCCATCCTCTGTGCTCTCTCCGCAGCCACGGGCTGAGTATTGATTCCCAGGAAGACCTTGGAACAAGCTGCAGATAGCACAGCTGCCAGCAGTCTGGGTTCCTTAATTAACACATAGTGGAACAAACTGCCCGCCTGTGCCCTGACCACACACCAAGCTGTGATGTGAGAAATACACTTTGTGACATCATGCCAATGTTGTGTTGTAGTTTTTCTTTTTGGTTTCCGTAGTTAGACTACCTTAACAGAAACATCTCGGCACACGGCCTTCAACACCAGCAATGTCTCCTGATTATAATAATCACAAAGTTTTGTCACAGAGCTCATTCTTTCTAAGTACGCTTCATAAATACAAACTTACCTTGAGTTTGTGAGTAGATAGAACTAAAAATTCTTCTCATTCTTTTAGTTACTGTTTATCCCATAAACTGACAGACATAATTAAATGTTACTTAATTAGCATCCTCAAACATTTGCACATTTTCAATGAATGGGGTCCTAGTTGTTTTAATGTCTCCCAAACAAATGGGAAATATTTACTGGGAGAATAGAAGATGCCACTATGATAATATTTCCTTGTTCCAAAGAACTACAATCCAAATGACATGGTGAGTAAAGAAAGGTTTATATAAAGGAAAGGAGATAAAGGAGGTGAAGAGATGATGTCATAGCAGATGGAACAACTGTGAAATCATGAAATTAAAATATTATCTGCAATGAAAAGGCAATAAGGTGTTCCAAACAGGAAGTATTAGCAGGGGAGGAAAATCCCGAAAGAAACAATTAATTAGCAACTAACTAATTAAAATAGGGAGAACTTATAAAGCATTCAAGAAGAATACGGTTACAAGAAATCATTAAAGCACAGGTAATAATTTTGAATTCAGTGAAAACAAAAAAAATTTCTTCAATAGGGAAAAAAGCTCCGAGAATAAGAAAAGGAATTGCTTTTAGCCTAATGGTTGAGGTATTGTAAGAAAGTGTAGGACTGAAGAGGGTCAGAAATGAGTATCAATCAAATAAAAGTATCTGAAGGACAGAGACCAGAGCTTCTCAAAAGCATATAAGGGATGGAAAAAGGTAAAGCTCTGGCATGGATGCCAGAAATGCAGAGGAAAGTGAGTGTCCTAAATCTGGGAGACGCAATGAGCAATCCTGGCCTCCTACAACTCACCTGTAACATTCCCCTATTTCAAACGCTGGACAATAAAATCCCCCAACGATGTGCATACATCTGCATTCTCCATCCATGTACTTCAACAGGACAGTCCATTTCTAGGCCCTGTCATTTTGTGAACACTAAGACGTACGTTACGGTACACCGAAAGGGTGGGGGGAAGGACAGAGGGAACTCCAGACAACACCAGCACTGCTTGAGCTTAGCTGCTGTCCAGTTCTGACAATGTGGATGTAGCTGCTGTCTCAAGTCCAACCCTTCCTTCGTGAGATGATCATCCCTGTGTGTGAGGGGAGGGACCTGCAGCCCTAAGGAAAACACTGGTTCTGACTCCAGTCTGCACGTTCACCGTAAGATTTGGAAAAGCTCCCATGGGCAGCTGGGGGCAGGTCCCACGCCAGACCAGTGAAATCGGAATCTCTGGGAGTGGGACCCGGGTACCCACAAGATCTGAAATTTCCTCCGCTGTCCTAATGTGCAGCCAGGGTTCAGGGTACAACTGAGACAGTGACAGCACAAGCCCTGCTTGTCAGTGAACTGGTGAGACTTGAAGGCAAAGGGCACTTTCTCCCTGTTTCTTGAATTACTGTCAATGGCTTAAAAAGGTTTTCTTTTATTTGTTCTAGACAGAGGGGGAGGGAGGGAAAAAGCTAGAGAAACATCAGTGTAAGAGAAACACACAGTAAGTGTAGCTTTGGCTCTAAATTATTTATGAAACCAAGTTAGGTGCATGGTCCTAAATGGGGTAACATTAAGTACCCTTATTGCAAAAAATCATGCGGAATACAGATGAAACAACATTCGTAGAATTTAGCATTAACAGAAGAATTTAATGTCAACATTAAGCACCTCAGTGATATCACTGGTGAGTCCCACAGCAAGGAAAAGTCACTCCACAGCCTGTGGATTATGCACCTGTTTGGCCATTACTAAGAATGAAGACCCAGTAACTGACTGTCATCTCCTCTGCTGGAATCTCACCTTGGCCATAAACCTGCAGCGCAGAAATTCTAGTGTAACGCACGATTAGGAGCTCCCTGTTTTCTCAAAATGGGTAAGAATGTAAAGGAAGCAACTTAATTCTTTGGAGCAAAACCTATAATAATATGCCAACAGAATCAGAAAGGATATTTTATTTTTGGAAAATATTCTGACTAAATTAAGGCAAATGTCTGCTGCCAGAGCATGGTGACTAATGTAAAAGTGACTGCCAATTCCTTTACTGACTAAAAGCATGAAAAGTTTAGGATGGGAAGGGAGTATTTAAGTCCCCATAGCACCTCTCTCTACTTGGAGTGAATAAAAACACGGAGCCCTTTGTCCCCTCCCCTAGATCATCAAACCTTCAGGCCCAGCATCACCTCTTTCTCTGTTCTGTCTGCATTCCACCAGAGGCTGAGCACAGAGTAGGTGCACAATAATACATTCTTTCCAAATGAACAATCTGGGACAGAAATTGGTAAGTATTTGCAAATAAGTTCAAGTATACATTAGCCACCCAGGCCTTATTCGACATTTACGGTGCTCAAGGAAAGCAGAATATTTAGAAAAAGCTATTTTTTGAGTATTTTCTATAGATTCCTTCCTACCCTCAACAAACACCCATGAGTCGACACTAAGCTCCCTTTTTTAGTAAAATGCACACTCTATTCGAAGGGCCCAAGGACTACGATGCTGGGTTCTGAGCAAGTGAAAGAGTTGTGTTTTTATGTTTTGTGGTTTACTGTGAAATCTCAACAATAGAAGAAAGAAGTGAAAATTAATTTAGACAAAGCACTAGTGGTGATGAAGTCAAAAAACTTCATGGTGAAATCTAAGCAAAAGGGGATAGATGAAGCAAAAGAGAAGGATGTTTTAAGAGAGAGATTTAAAGAGAGATTAGGGATATACTATTACCTCTTTTCAAATGACTCCTTGGACAAAAGGACTCTATTTCAACAGTAGATGTGCCAGTAATAGATGCTTGCTGGATGAAACAGAAGTATGCCTGCTGAAGCTAAATCTGAAATTTTATGCTCTGAAATACTGAACTGTACCTAATATTTAAAAGACAAGAATTCTATGCCAAGTAATTTTTAAAAAAACAGGTGAGTAATTGCAGTATCAGTATTCCTACAAACATTCAAAATATAGTAAATCTCCTGGCACAGCCCCTGGCCCATAGCATGGAATCACGTTACTGGCAGGTGAAGGAAAGGGCAGAGATTTACATAAGAAAAATATGCTTTGGCAATCCAGTAAAAGACAGTATATGCACATTCCTCTCCCAATGAGTCTGATTCATCTGGTGTGTCTTCCAGGGTTGGACAGTGAATATAAGATGACACATTTGGTTCATGTGATGTGTGAACTTATCACAGTGTGTGAGATGTTCACACCATAAAGGCACGCAGAGACCAAGAGCAACTGAGAACCCTCAGGAGCAGGCAGACATCATTTCAGGCTCTTCCAGGCACTAAGCTATTAGAAGGCAGAGGCTAGACCCCAGGCATATTTCCTAGGACCTCCCCACTTCCTGCCCCCAGGTCTCTGCTGCCACTAATTCAGATGAGTACGTGATGACTCCACATGTATGGTAGGAGGCGGAGTGGGATCTCAGAAATAGTCTAGGGTTTGGAGCCAGATTTAGGTTTGCATTGTGGCTCCAATATTTATTAACTATATGCCCATGGGCAAAACTACTTCTTTGAGCCTCAGTGTTTTCACATTTAAAATGACAGTAATACTAGCAGAGTGAAATGCTTGACCTCTCTGACTCCATCTTGTCCAAGCCTGCTATGTTCCCATGGCCTTCAGGCTAAAAGCTTCTGCTTTGTTTTGCATATAGACATGGTAATCGTTAGAGGAATTCTGCTTGCAGCTCGAACTTTACAAAAAATAGCCCCTTACCAGAAAATGCCTCCCCCCCAAGAGATAAGGGAAGTATGCATGTTTATCAAAGATCTGCAGGATACTCAGGACCAGACTCACATCAACTGGTCTCAACAGACTAAGCACAATCTTCCTCCGACAACTGCTGGCGCCCAGATGTCTGTGGTCAACAAACAGTAAAACTTCCCTTACTCCAAATGCTGACGTTTTGAGTTCTGGCCTTTAGAAGCATTGGGTACACTAAGTTTGGACTGGTAACAAGTTGGGATAGTTGAATGAGAGTAAGTATGAAGGTCTCAAGATAGTACCATGTTTATAGAAAGCTCATGAAAAATAAGGCTTTAACTGTATGTTCTTCCTCTAGTAGTGCCCTTTCCTTTATTAGTCTGGCTCAGGTACACGATAGAGTTGTTTTGTCCAGTGAGAAAATGCTCTACTAATGTGTAGTGATTTGCATTTTATGCTTCATTTCAACTAATAAAATAAAGGGGTGATTTTCCAGGTGTTAAGTGTCATGTTAGACCTAATAATTTTATTTCAGGAAGAAACACTGAACAACAGGTCAAACTTATGGGATTTTTCACTGTCATTTTTAGTTTCAAATTTGATCTGGATTCATTCTTCTGAACTTTATTATGTGGCAAATAAGTCAAACAAAATACTAAAAAAATATGATTCACAGTTATAGAAGTTACACCAAAAGATACATTCTTAAGAAAAATATTTGAACTATATATTTGAGTTTTTTGAATTTTCTTACTTTAAGTAAATATCCAAAAGCTCTACAAAGCCTTAAATGCAAAATTAGACCAGATTCTAAAAGAAACAAAGGCTCACACATATGCCAATGTTGAAATCTAATGGTTTTTCCAGTATCAACACACAAAACTATTGTTTTAATATTCTCTGTACACGTAAAAGAGGGTTAGTGAGAAAAATGCAGATACAAGTGACATCTGAAGGTTGAGTTTTCCAGGTGAGTGGACCTGAAGGCAGAAGCTAGATAGCACTTTACCTCTCTGACTTCAAAATACATGCAGTAAACAAGTTCAACATGAAAGAATACCATGTTAAGATATGAGAAATAAACAGTAAATTTTAAAAGAATATCAGATCACCAAATTTTATAGACATGTCTTATAAAGACACAGTAGGACTAAAAAGGAGTACAAGGTGTCTCTGATGAATAGGTTGCAACTTCGCAAACAGAAGTGGAAAAGAAAACAACATTCTCCCTTTTTAAAAATGTTAAAAAAAACCCCAAAACAAATAACTAGGACTTTAAAGATACTGATTAAAAGTATCATCAATTAATTTGGTACTGTGGTCAGTTACATCCCTTACCCAATTATATTCCTTATAGATAAATGTAAGCACGATGTAACAAGAAAAAACCCACTTTAACATTCAATCCTCTGCAAACAGGGCCATTTCCTAAATGCATGATCCGAGACATGGAACATTTAACTGGCTTGAGGAGACACAAAATGTAGTTTCGAGTGTCCTCAACTGTATTGTGTGCACATACAGTTTTAAAAATAAAGTATCTGTTCGAATGGATCAAAATTATGGTGGCAATCATACACAAAAGGTCACTATTTGCAAAGTTTAGATTATGTTGAATGTAAATAACATTTTAAAGGTTTCACAGACATTGACAAATAAGGGATCGCACAGCCTGGCTCAATAAATGAGG
>PVKM010004116.1:24785-53793 GCA_004027735.1 Carollia perspicillata | reverse complement strand
ATGGAGAGTTAGCAACAGGGGAGTGGGAGGAGGAGAGAGGGGGAAAAGGTACGGAGAATAAGTAGTGTCGATGGTAGGTAGAAAATAGACAGGGGAGGGCAAGAATAGTATGGGAAATGTAGAAGCTAAAGAAGTTATGACACATAGACACAAACTAAAGGTGGGGAATGTGGGTGGGAGGGGGTGTGCAGGGTGGAGGGGAATAAGAGAGGGAAATGAGACAACTGTAACAGCATAATCAATAAAATATATTTAAAAAAAGAATGTCATATACTTGTACCATATAGTATGAAGCCTTTTCAGATAGGCTTCTTTCACTTAGCCATATGCTTTTAATTTTCCTCCATGCCTTCTGTAGATTAGCAGCTCATGTCTTATTGCTGAACAATATTCCATCATATGGCTGTACCATAGTTTGTTTATGCACTTGCCTACTGAGAGACATTTTGCTTGCTTCCAATCTGGGTCTCTCTATTCTGTTCCACTGATCTATTTGCCTATTCTTTCACCAATATCACACTGTCTCTTTTTTTAATAAAGAAAAATTCATTAATAATTGACCAGAAGCATTGTATTAGATTCAGATGAATAGCACGGTATCTTGATTACTTCAGCTTTATAGTAGAAGTTATAGTCATGCAGTGTCAGCCTTCTGACTTAATTCTTCCCCTTCAGTATTGGGTTGGCTATTCTGAATATTTTGCCTTTCCATATAGACTTTAGAATCACTTTGTTGATATCCACAGAATAACTTCCTCGGGTTTTGATTGGCATTTCATTGAATCTAATCAGGATCAAGTTGGAAAGAGCTGAGATCTTAACACTATTGACACTTCTCATACATAAATATGCAATGTTTCTCCATTTATTTAGCTTTTTTATTTTTTCACATGCTAATGTATCAGGGGTGTCCAATCTTTTGGTATCTCTAGGCCACACTGGAAGAAGAAGAGTTGTCTTGGGCCACACATTAAATACGCTGTGAGACGTAATCACAAAAAAATTCTCATATGGTTTAAATTTAAGATTTTGTGTTAGGCAGCATTCATAGCCACCCTGGGCCACAGGTTGGACACCTGTGAATGGTGCTGTGCTTTTCATTTCAAATTCCAATTACTCAGTACTAATATACAGAAAAGCAACTGACTTGTCTTCTTGTACCCTGAAACTTGGCTAAAATCACATAGTTAGATGAGTTTTCTTAGAATTTTGTAATTCTATTTTTAACTTTATTTTTATTTACACTACTGCAGATGCCCCTATTCCCTCCCCCAACTTAGCCCATCTACCCTGCCCTGCCCTTGTCCTCCCTTCCCTCTGGCCATCAGTACACTGTTGTCTGTTTCTATGGGTTATACATGTATGTTCTTTGGCTAATCCTTTCACCTTTTTTCATCCAGCCCCCACCCCCAACATTCACCTCTGACAGCTGTCAATCTGTTCATGCCTCTGTTTGTATTTTGTTCATCAGTTTATTTTGTTTATTAGAGTCCACATGTAGCAGAGATCATACACCCTGGCTGTTGTGACTCAGCGAATTGAGCACCAGCCTATGAATCAAAGGGATGCCAGTTTGATTCCCAGTCTAGGGCACATGCCTGGGCTGTGGGCCAGGTTCCTGGTATGGGGAATGCAAGAGGCAACCACACACTGATATTTCTCTCCCTTTCTTTCTTCCTCCCTTCCCCTATCTACAATAAATTTTAAAAACTTAAATATATATGAGAGCTCATATGGTATTGGGTTGGCCAAAAAGTTTATTTTTTTCCCATAAAGTAAAAGACACATTTTTTATTTTCACCAGTAACTTTATTTTTGATTTGGATATTTTGAGTCTGTCAGCTATCTCCTGCATGGTAGGACATTGATTGTTCTCAATTAATGTCTCAATTTGATTGCTATTGACTTCAACTGGTCTACGTGACTGTGGAAAATTTCCCAGTGAGAAATCTCCAGCACAAAACTTTGCAAACTACTTTTGACAGGTTCTATCAGTCAAAACACCTTCTCCATACACTATACAAATCTTTTTTTAATGTTTCAGTTGTATTTTACCTTTTTTGAAATAATAAAGCATTATACGGTGAAAACATTGCATATTTTCTTCCATCTTCAATATTGAAATGGTTACACAATTCACCAATTTTGATAAATGTTTTTTAAATGCACACAGATATGACAGCTGTCACAATACAATCTAACAAAATTGTTTTGAATAAGGTTAAAGACAATTAAGTGCTACTAAAGCCGTCACATGGAAAAAAACCAAATGAACTTTTCGTCCAGCCTAATATATCTCTTTCACAGACTAGCTTATTTCACTTAGCATAGTAATCTCCAGGTCCATCCATGCTGTTGCAAAAGGTAAGATTTCCTTTTTATGGCCACGTAGTATTCCATCTTGTAAATGTACTACAGCTTTTTTATCCACTCATTTACTGATGTTTCTGGATCTTGGCCATTGTAAATAATGCTGCAACGAATGCAGAGGTACGTATATTCTTTTGAATTGGTGTTTTGGGATCCTTAAACTATATTCCCAGAAGTGGAATCACTGGGTCAAAAGGCAGTTTTCCTTTTAATTTTTGAGGAAACTCCATACTGTTTTCCACGGTGGCTGCACCAGTCTGCATTCCCACCAAAACTACACTAGGGTTCCTTTTTCTCTACATCCTAAACCAGTACTTGTTTGCTGATTTATTGATGATAGCTGTTCTGACAGGTGTAAGGTGACATCTCCTTGTGGTTTTAATTTCCATCTCTCTGATGATTAGTGATGTTGAGCATTTTTTCACGTGCTTTTTGGCCTTTTGTATGTCCTCTTTGGAGAAGTATCTATTCAGGTACTCTGCCCATTTTTAAATTGGATTGTTTGTCCTCCTGGTGTCAAGTTGTGTAAGTTATTTATATATTTTGGAGATTAAACCCTTGTCCAATGTGTCATTGCCAAATATGTTCTCCCACACAGTGAGTTCCCTTTTCATTTTGTAGATGATTTCTTTTGCTGTCCAGAAGCTTTTTAATTTGAAGTAGTCCCATTTGTTTATTTTTTCCTTTATTTCCCTTGCCCTAGGAGATATAGCAGCAAAAATATTGCTACGAGAGACATCTGAGATTTTACTGCCTATGTTTTCTTCTAGGATTTTTATGGTATTATGACTTAACATTTAAGTATTTCATACATTTTTACTTTATTCTTGTGTATGGTGTAAGTTGGTGGTCTAGTTTCATTTTTTTGCATGTACCTGTCCAATTTCCCCCACCCCATTTACTGAAGAGAGTGTCCTTAGTTCATTGTATGCTCTCGCCTCCTTTTTGGGGGATTTTATACATAGGCAATCATTACATCTATAAAGACAGTTTTATGTCTTCCTTCCAAATCTGTATACTTTTATTTCCGTTCCTTATCTTACTGCATTATCTAGAACTTCCAATATCATGTTGAATAGGAGTGGTGAGAGTGAACATTTTTCCTTGTTCCTAATCTTAGGGGGGAAAGCATATAGTTTCTCATCATTATTTTTACTGCTAAGTGGTCCATGTGACATAAAGTAGTGGGTTTTTCAGCCATATTCCTTTGGCACCTATTCTTCCTTGTCTGAGGGCTTTCTTTGGCCACAGAGCAAGTTCAGGCCACTATGTGGAGAAGGCCAAGAGTACTGGGGAATTAATTCCCCTACAAATAACCCTCAACCAGTGGTGGACAATAGTTAGTTGACAAATACTTCCTGGTGTCCCTAGCCTTTAAGGAAGACAACACAGCATGTAGTCTGTGCATATTCCAAATGATCCCAAGTGAGTTGAACCCCTGTTACCTAAAGAAGTGACCTAATAATTATTCTATCCTTTGTTGGCTTCCTTCCCTTACCTGTCTCACTTACCACTCCCCTACCCGTGCTTCTGGGAACTCCTCCCAAATAAACTAGTTGAACTCAGATATTGCTCTTCAGAGGCTGATTCTTGGTAAACCTAACCCAAGACCAAACCATGTAAATAGGCAAAGATATAACTCATTTCACTCTATCTACAGATGAATAAACTTGGATTCAGAGTGCCTGTAAGCACTGTTCAAAGATAAACTGATGGTTCTACTAGAAACCTAGTCAGGTATATATCTCAACCATATTGTTAAGCTTCAAAAATAACGAAGTAGCAAAAAATTAAAGTAAGAGGCAAACAAATTTTTACATGATGTAGTAACACACTTTAGTGTTTTATGTCCACTGCTCTCACCATCATCAACCACTATCCTGTTTATTCATCGGAGGACGAGGTGTCCACATATACACTCCATCACTTTCCCCAAACTCAAAGACCAATGTTTAGGAGTGAAGTCCACTAGGAGTCTTTCCAGGCTCAGAGCCCAGAGCTTATTTCCTCCATTTGCCCGTGACAAAATGGAGGTCCAAAACACTTCCAGAGCAGTACTGGCCACGGGTGAAGTCCATGATCCAACAACTTTCAAAACTATGGCAGGGACAAGCCCCCTTTAGCTCCAATATTATTACCAAACATACAGTACCTGAAAAATCATGTCCAAATCCCCTTTCCCTTTATGGGTGAGAAATCTACTACTAGGCCTATAAAGTTCTCCACTATCTGGCTTCATTGAACTTATCCAATATTGCTTCCCAGCACTCCCAAATCCTTCCCTCTGTTCCAGCCAGACTTCACTGCAAATACAAACTGGTTGACCATGTACATGTGGTCCAGCCTGAACTGCTGGCTATTTCCAGAACAGGACATAGGCTTTCATTCCTTTCCATTTCCACTAATGCTAATCCCATTCTTCAGGATGGCTCTTCTGCTTTTTCAAACTCCTACACATCCATCAAGAGCCAACCCAAGTGTTAACTCTTCTGTGAAGCCACAGCCATTATGTAGAATTAACATTTCTTTGAAAAATAACAACAGACACAAAGTTGAAAATAAAAATACCATCTGTCTGTCACCAGAAACCTATTCTTAACATTTAGTACACATATTTCCATATTATAACTTGCTTTTTGCACCAAAACATTTATCATCATTATGTTCTCATGTTACTCAATATTCAATAACCCAATTTCTAGTGATCACCCAATATTCTAAAGTATTATTGTTCTATAATGGAGTATGATTTTAAATCTGATCATCTGATCTGTCCAAAAATTAACATGGCCAACTCAGCAGACACTTAACATGACGGGGTACCTGGGGCAGAGTGCAGGTGTCGTGGCTCCATTCCAGTGTCCCACAATGCTTGGGCAAGATGTAAAGACTGCTTAACTAATAGACCTGCTCTGGCCAATGGCCCAGACGCCTGTGTCACTGCTGATATTTTCTGTCTTGTATTTTAAGCCTTAGGAGAACAGAAAACTAATCAGATTAATTCACTATAAAAGGCATTATATTACTAAATTATTTGAAGATAGCCAGACCCATAAATAGAAATGGGTACTTAACTGTTCTTATAGGTACAAGACAAAGTTGATGTCCCACCTTGAGTTTTCATATCAACCTAATGTAGACCAATATTCATTCCAACAATAGTAACAACAATAAAATAATAATAACTATTATTTTTATAAAGCTTTAAAGTGCTTTTTATGCTCACTAT
This sequence comes from Carollia perspicillata, assembly GCA_004027735.1. Taxonomy (NCBI): domain Eukaryota; kingdom Metazoa; phylum Chordata; class Mammalia; order Chiroptera; family Phyllostomidae; genus Carollia; species Carollia perspicillata. The sequence goes on along the minus strand of PVKM010004116.1, from coordinate 48,194 downwards.
CTTGTGTACTCTTCACAAATACCCCCAAATAACATATTACTAGAGATGACCAAAAGCCCAGAGAGCCTAATCAGTTGATCCAATGCAATAAATGGGTAGAGTTGAGATTTAGACCTAAGGATCCCAAATGTTGTGCTCATTTCCACCACATAATTCTATCTCTCCAAAGTCTCTTCTATATTGAATGATGAATGACCTCAGGACAGAGAGTCTTTGATGTGCAAGATGCCATGCACAGGTCTATAGAATACAGAACTAAGAACTGTCCAGGGTGGTATGGGTAACTTTCCAGAGAAGGCCACATCATTCATTCCACAGAACACCCTGGATGGAATCCTTGACTTCCTCTACCCTCACCCATGCACTGTGAAACATGTTCTTGCTCTTGTTGGGCAGACTCCCCTAGGTCCTGGCCAAAACCAACTTTGTTTATCACATTATGGCAACTCCTGAAAGATGGGCCCAAACCTCAACACAGATCTCTCAGAGGTATGGCCACTGCACTGCAGTTAGATGGGAACATGGTCATGGGAACACAAGGACAATGAGGAAAACACCGTGGTTGGCATTAGGAGCCTCCATTCCTAGATCTCCTCTCTCAGGGATCAGATAGGTGACCACATGCTCTACAGCTTTCAGTTTCCTCATCTGTAGAACCAAGAAATCAGCCAAATTATGTCCAAAAGGCTGTGTGTCCTGGGCTTATGGAATGGGAAACTACTTTCTTTTGGCAGATTTCCACAACACTGTAAAACTCCAAAGCACAGTTCCTAGGTAGCTGGGAATTACTGAGTGAAGGTGCATTTACTCCATCTCCTTTCTAGTGTTACACTATAATATTTACCTTTAGAATATTTTAAGTGAACAAACACAGCTATGTGCTTTTGCCACTAGATGAGGTTATATTATAGCACAGCCTTAACAGGAAGACAACAGAGTACTTCCTACCTAGGATCCCTCTAGAACACACTCTAGAACCCCAAACTGTAAGATCCTTGAATGACCTTCGGACCTTTAACACGACTGTTGGACTTCACCCATAGAAATTCTGACTGGGTGTGGGGCTGCAGAATCTGTATTCAAGGAAAAATTTCCCAGGCAATTCATACCAACTTCTATGAGAAGTTCTTAATAAACTAACTTCAAACTAGAATACTTTGTTGGTTTTCCTGTTGTGGTGGGTCTCAACCTGGGAGGTGTGAAAAATCCCCTTGCTCAGGCTACCTCTGAGACCAATTAACTCAGCCCCTGTCTGGGTGGTTGAGGCATCAGTACTTTCAGAATTTTCCAGGTGATCCCAGCCAGGCAACAGTGCACTCGTCCTACAAAACAGTGGGAAGATTACAGATACTGCAAGTCAAGAGTCCTGGATTTGAACTCTTGTTCTGACTTTTTGCAAATCAGTATACTCTCTGGAGTCCACCATTCCCTCACAAAGGATACAATGCCTCCTTCATTCACGTTGCTCCCACCATGAATCACACCATATAGCTATACCTCATCATATTATCATTTTTCTTTCAAACAGAAAATCTAGATGACAAGAGGCAGAAATATGGACCTTGTCATGTTATTTCTGGGTGTTTATTAGAAGCACATGAATCTTAATGGCCAAATGCTTCCCAGCCTCATTTCAGTCGACCTGGTCCCCAAGTCCTTCCTGTCATTGCTCTTTTCCCAGCTCCCTTGCTCCCTGCACAGGCTATGTAAAGGGTCCAATAGGGAGATGAGTAGGAATATCCATACCCTTTATCATGATGCCAACTCTGTTAGTTTACTAGGGCTGCCTCAAAAACATAGTACAAATTGGGTGGCTTAAAAAACCAAGGGGGAGGGTGGAAGCAAGGGAGGGAAGTGGGTTTGGCTGGGGTTGGGGGGAGGGGAGGGGAGAAAAATGCAGACAGCTGTAATTGAACAACAATAAAGTAATTTATTTTAAAAAATATAAGAAACCCTCCCTGAAATTTATTGTGCCACAGTTTTAGAGGCTAGAAGTCAAAGATCAAGGTGTGACAGGGTTGGTTCCTTCTGAGGGCTATGAAAGAGAAGTTATCCCATGCCCCTTACTTAGCTTCTGGTGGTTTGCTGCCAATCTTAGGCATTCCTTGGCTTGTAGAAGCATCATCTTCATCTCTGCCTTCATCTTCACATGGTGTTCTCTCCATTTGTGTCTGTGTACAAATGTCTCCCTTTTTAAAGGGTACCTGTTGTGCTGGATTAAGGCCCACTCCAATCAATGACCTCATTTTAACTTGATTACTCTGCAGAGACCCTATGTCCAAATAAGGTCACATTCTGAGGTACTGGAGATTGAGTCACCAACGTACCTTTTGGGGGAACACAATTCAATCCATAAAATCCCAAACCTAAAGATTTGAGACTACTCCCTGGGTTTTGTACATGCCCCAAGTCCCAGTGACAGAGATGACCTGCAAAACATGTGAATGGGTGGTGCAAGGTCCCAGTGAGAATGTCACTTCATCAAACATCCCTTGTTTCACAAACCGTCATTAGAAAGTCCTTTGGGAATTACAGAGAATTCACTTAAGTTCTACCTGGCATGCCTCTGCCTCCCTTTATCCAATCTACTAGTGGTTAAACATGACTGATAACCAAAGTGTTACTAACTCAGAGTTGCACCCAAGGGACTCACTCATGTTCGGGACTGACAATGGCTGTCTCCAGCTCAGCTGTGTCCTCACCCACACTGGTCTCTGGCCCTCAGCCCTCAGTATTTGGCAAACCTCTCAGCCATGGGTTAAGAACACAGTTCTGCCCAGCAGGTAGATCAGGGAGGGTCTCTCTGAAACACCATGTGGAAGTCAAGTGAAATGTGACCTCCAACATTTATTTAACAATTTCTGTTTCTTCTAATACTGCAATACCTTAAGTTGTTTTCTTAACCTGTTCCTTTTACTTCTCCTTATAAAACAGGAGATATCAGAATTTTTAAACAGCTACATATTAAGTGAAATGATATTTTGTTTTCCTATAAATTACTGCATAGACTCAGAGATAGCTTATGAATAAATATTCTCATGGATTTTTCACCGTGTGTATTTATTTACAAGCTCCCTTCTGTGGTGCCAACGCCCACACAGATGCTGAGCAGAAAAAAAAAACCCAAAATGAAACAGGTACCTGGGGACAGAAAAACAACTGCCCCCCACTAAAACTTGGCTCACATGATTAGAAAGAGGACTGAACACAATCATCCAAACCATAGTTAGAGCCCTATGAACACCCCATGGGAATACAATAGGGAGGTTGTAATATGAAACTCTGGAAGCATTCAAATTCATTACAAACAGGGTCTGGTTTTTTTTTGGGAGCTCTGTGTCCAAGAATGCCTTTCCATGATTCAGCAAATTTAGAGCTCTTTCGAAGCTTGGCAAGTGCCCCTTTACTGCGGAGAAACTATCCCCTTCAAAACGTGGAAAGTCCCTGTGTAAATCAGAAATGACATCTTCATGGAAATCTACAGATGTTTCCACTAAAACTGGGCCTTCCAGGCCTGGCCTAAGAAAGGCAGTGGAGACCCCTTTGAAAAGTCAGAGACAGGCATATAACTCAGACAGAAAAATAGCCAAGAGGCTCACTAACTTGCAGTTGGACCCACAAAAAATAATCTTGATAATAAGAGCTGTCATCGAGTGAGTGCTTATTTCACACTCTGAAGTCTGATACATCACAAGTGGTAACTCAATTGAGTGAGTGCTTATTTCACACTCTGAAGTCTGATACATCACAAGTGGTAATTCAAGCCATCTCCACAGCCCCATATCATAAGCACTGACAGAAAAAGTTGGGTGTAAAACCTGAAGACCCTCAAGCTCAGCACCTTGCCTAAGGTCATACCTGCACATGGCAGAGCCAGGTTTCCATGTTCTATGAGGCTCTAGAGCCCAAGTTCTTGAGCACCTTGCAATTTCAACAGTTAGTCCATTTCCAAACAACTGTCTGAAATCAAGTAGACAATGAGATCAGACAGCCAGGACTGCCTGAACCCAGAGGCCAAGATGGTGCACCCAGACACAACTTTCACTTCTCAAGTGACCTCAGTGGCAATGTATGAACAGAGACTCAGGGATCTTCACAAGCCTAAGAAGTAGGGGCTTGGGGGCTTTTTCATAAAGGAATCTGAGGGCTGTAGTGCTTGTAAAAATGTCAGAGAAAGAAAGAAATCTGATATGCAACCAGCCAACAGGCCCTGAGGTTTGCTGACCTTGGGAGGCAGGCCCCAAATTAAATCCTGACATGTTAAAGGCTCTGCCGGCCAAAGTCTGTAGCAAGGATGGCAGAGCAAGGGAGAGTTTAGGTTTGCCATGTGGACATTCTAAATCAAAAACTTCATTTCATACCTTTTTTTCTATTAAAAGTAAAGACTGTATATTCATTGTCTTCTTTACAATGGGAAAAATAGCAGTAGATAAAAATATTTATATACTTGATTTTAATAATTTATATGAATAAAAAGCATAGTGCCTGTGATATCTTGATTTATTTTTCTATCATTTTGGTGAAGGAGCCAATGGGAGAGATGAAATGCAAAAAAATTTTCCCATTCTTCATTCATCCCTGTCCGTACCCTTTGGAATCAGATTTTTCAGCTCCTCCATTATTTGGTGGAGCTATCCTTTTAATTTGGACTATACTTGTAACTTTATTTGGCCAAGACAATGTGATAAAACTGTTGCTGTGTCATTTCTCAGCATAGACCTCAAGACATAGGAGGTCACCCTACATCAGCAGCAACAGCTGACCATCAAATGATCACAGACACTATGAACAAGCTGACCTGAGAACTGCTGAGCCTGACTCAGATCAGCCTAACTGCTCAGCTGACCCATGGTCTCATAAGCCATAGTAAATGCTTGTTTTAAACAATGAATTTTGGGATGGCTTCTTACACAGCTGTAGCTAACTGATATAATAGGCTCCCCAAAGTATGAATAGAGACTATTCCTCAAGATACTTACACAGCAGATATGAGCTTGTTCTGAGCATACCCATTCTTCTGAACCATTGCCTACTTAGTAAAACATGTTGCTTCAAGAAGAGCTATCACTTACAAGCTTTTAATATGTGTGAAGTACTAGGATAAGCACTTTTAATCCATTTTCTTATTTAATCCTCACTTCAGTGTTATCTCAATAGCCACATACAAGGATTGTGATTCAATACTCTCATATTAATGACGGGGAAACAGAGACTCAGAGTGGTTAAGTGGACTAAGGCCACATGTGAAGTAAAAAATGTGACCCCCCAAAACCAACTTATTTCATGCTCAATACTTACAAAGTATGTTTAAGAAATTCTGTTTCTGCCCTCGCTGGTGTGGCTCAGTGGATTGAGCACCAGTCTGTGAATCAAAGGGTGATTGGTTTGATTCCCAGTCAGGGCACATGCCTGGGCTGCAGGCCAGGTTCCAGGTGGGGGATGCACAAAAGGCAACCACACATTGATGTTTCTCTCCCTCTCTTTCTCTCTCTCTTCCCCTCTGTCTAAAAATAAATATAATATTTTAAAAATAAGTTCTGTCTCAGCATTTAATTAACTATGATATACTGAGGTTAAAAAGTTGGCACCATGGCCATATTTTAGGTATATATTTTACAGATTGGAAGTTTCCTAAGCAATAAGGCTCACCAGCTTCAGCACCCAGTTCAGGAGAGGACAAGTACAGGCTAATCTGACTCTTCTCCTTGTGGCAACAGGAAGGAAAGCTTGTCTTCCTATGCAAAAGTCAAAAGATGAGTCTAGGGCAGGGGTCAGAACGCTTTTCTATAAGGAGACAGATAGTAAATATTTTAGGTACGCATGACATACTTGTACAGTCTTGAATGTGCTGTTATATGCTCCCCAAAAGCAGCTATGGACAAACATATAACAAATGGATGTGGCTGTGTCCAATAAGGTTCTATTTACAAAACTATGAATAATTTGCCAAGCTCTAGGCTAAAGTATAAGGCCAGGGAAGGGGAAGTAGGCTGTAATGTTAGTGTCCTCAATCCCCAGAGTAAAGGAAGAACAACAAAAAGTCTATTAAAAGCCTCTTGCAAGTGATTTCTATATCACTCAATCTTTTCTGTCAGGTATGACAGAAATGACTCATTGTCTCTTACTAAACATGCTAATATTGATTGGCTTGCAGTTTCTGCCAGGTGTGTTGTATTAGGGAAGACCCACGGCTCCATGTTGGGTCTACAAGAAAGAGCACTTTGGTTGATTAGCAATAAGAAAAGGGTAACAATGACATGAGATAAGTCAGGTATCCCATACATTTGTAATTTATGTTCTGTGTTGTTGCTGTTTATTTTCAGTAAAAGTTGATTGTTGATAATGTAGGCTACTTTTCAGAAACAGGTGTGAATAATCTTCTGAATGACTTTAACAAAGTGGTCTGATGGATACCTTCAATCATATACCAGAAGAAAAGAGCTGGTTAATACAACGAAGCTAAAGGAACTAAATACAATTGCCTGACCATTACTGTTTTTAATAACAGGTAACAAACCAAATAAACAATTCTACTAACCCCCTTGCAACAGTATTTCCCTTAGCAGCTTTGAACTGGACCAAGTCAAGCCCTTACGCAGTCCTACAAGCAAGGACTGCAATCAGCCAAGGCTGTAGCATGTTGCCTTTCTCTGTGTTCAGAGCTGGGCTGCAGGGTCTCAGGACTTTCCTACAGCAGCCATTGAAAACCTTGTTGAATTTCCTTAACTAGTGGTTAGCTTCAGCTGAGCACATCAATTCTTACCTATTAGCTAAGAGAAGTTGTAAATCTACCCAACTAAAGCACACACACACAAATGAAGATTTAAGGGGAAATGAAAATACATTTTTAGGTACCACTAATTTTATTCTAGTAATCTTGCTACCTAACTTTGTAACTTTGAGAGTGAGACTGAGGGGTTCGTTTTCTATTTTTAGACCTCCATGATCCATGATGGTAACCACTAGCCATATGTAGTAATTTAAATTTAAATAAAATAAAATAAAAATTTCAGTTCTTTAGTCACATTAGTCATATATCAAGTGTTCAGTGGAGCAGATACAAAACATCATCAAAGAAGGTTCTATCGGGCAGCACAGATTTAGACTGAAGTAGCAGATGCTGTTCCTGCCCCATGTGCACCCCCCATGCACTCCACGGCACCCTAGCAGAGGCTGTTTGCTAACACCTCGAACTCTGAGTGCTAATAGAGCACACTCAGGAACAGCCCGAGTGCTCTGTTCCTGGCTGGGAGGGCACACTTACCCACATGCAGGGCAGGGCGGCAGTGCCAAGAAATACCCCCAGAAACAGCACTGACAAATGACAGATGGGAAGCGGCAGGCACACCTCCCAGCTCCCTAGTTCCCTGGCTTGGGTAACACTGAAGCATGCTCCACAGAGGCGCCCAGACTTGCCCAGTGACACTGAGTCTGGCTGCCCACAGTGACCACCTGCAGTGAACAATGCCTTCACTGGCTTGACTCAGATCTGCTTCCAGAGGAACCCAACTAAAACAATTAACTATGTGATATGGGTTCTTCATAAATCTAAAGTTAATCACATTTGCTTTGGCATTAAATCCTGGTGTTAGAAGACTAGCTAATTTCATTGGTAAAAAAGACGATCATCTACAAAGTCAGGATTAGGATCTCCCAAAAGAAAATGTTTGCTGTCTTGCATTATAGCACTCTGTCATTATTTTTTGTATTTATTTAATTTTATTTTTTAAAATTATTTTGTTGTTCAAGTATAGTTGTCTGCATTTATCCCCCACACTTCCCCCTCACCCCAGCCATCCCCACCTCTCTCCCCTGATTCCACAGCCCCCTTGGTTTTGTCCTTGTGTCCTTTATAGCTGTTCCTGAAAACCTTTCCTCCCTTCTCCCACATTGTCCCCTCCCACTTTCCCTCTGGGTAGTGTCAGATTGTTCTTAATTTCAATGTCTCTGGTTATATTTTGCTTGCTTGTTTGTTTTGTTGAGTAGGTTCCACTTAAAGGTGAGATCATATCAGCTTGATTTGCTTAATCACTAAACCTACCTTTGAATCATTTTAATGGTTTCCAAAAATCAAACCACCTTCCAAAGACATTTATACAGAACAGTTTTTGGTTGGGAAAGCTATTCTGTCAGTCCACCTTAAGGACCTTTTGGCCAATTCTAAATCATTAACTAAGTAGACCTTTCCACAGACATAATGAGCACACATTTGTATGTTTTGTTCACTGTGTGACTTTCTAAAACTTGATTTCTTCAGACAAACCTGTCTGCCTGTCTTCTCTTGGGCTGCCTTTTTTCCTAACAGCTTTATTCAGATATAATTCACGTATCATACAAGTCACCCATCTAAAGTATACAATTCAACATTTTTTAGTATATACACAGGGTTATGCAACCGACGCTTTTTTTGTCTTCTTTCACCATAAATGGTAACAGACACTGAGATCCCACAGACTGTTCCTACTCAACCTCGTAAATACATCCAAAAATCAAAGTCATGTTCCCATGGGAGGATCATTTACTACCCCTGAGGACATACAAAAGAATAAGCAAGAGATAAAACATCGCTGATGTTGCTTTCCTTCCTTACATTTTCTAAAATTATTATGTTCAATTATTGATTCACCTGTTTATACTGCCAAAGAATTAGCAGTACTGGACTCATCAGCAACATTCTGTTTGCTCAACAAAATGCAAATTCACACACAAAAATGTATTCTTTTTAAAAAATTCCATTCCTCCCTAGTTCTGATTCTTACTGATGCCACAAACCACTTTGGTGAAACACATCCCTCCTCTTCCCACACTGCTCTTCGCAATAGACCAAGTCTCCCATTGTCCCCTTGAAACCCTGTATCTCTTTCAGGCCATTTAAGGCCCCCACCAGAATCTGTGTCAGAGACCCTAATTTGAGCATCCACATGGTAATAGAGTGGTGAATGTTAAATCCAAAGGGAAGATGAAAGGGCACCACTCTTCATAACTATCAAAATAACTGTCAAAAAGCTGCTGTCTTTCTAGGGACATCCACTATCCCACTGTGCACACAAACATCCACACACAAACACACACACACACTGCCTGAAGTTCAAAAGCCTTATAAGACTAACCCACTCTGAAGGATCAGTCATTGCTGGGAAGGACCCTTCTCTGGCCCTCACATTTCTTTCCTGCGCTTTCTGGAAGAATGGTGCCTCAACAAAACAACCATGTATGAACTAGAAGAATCCAGTCTCCAGACCTCCCCAGACTCAGAAAACCTCAATTCATCTGACACCAAGTATACAAAAACAGAGCTATTCAGAGTGTCCTCCCAACATTGTCCTGGCTTCCGAGACTTCAGAATTCCAAATTCTAGAACAGGGTGGCTGGTAGACAATGTAGAAACAGAGTTGGGAATGCATTAACAAGCAAGAAAAACTATAGTACCTATTTCCTTTAAAGTATTCCACATAGCTCTAGGGTGTCTGTGGGACTAATGTCTCTTGTCACCTGCCCCTATTTTAGGGGCTCCAGTGATTCTGCAAATGACTCTCTGGGTCCTCATGGTGGTTTTCTGCTTGTGGAACTGTGCCTCTCTAGACATTCTGGGTTTCTACTTATTCTTCTTCAATACTCAGGCCTGAAAGTAGCTAAAAAGATAAATTTAAAAAATGGAGAAAGATGCATTTTTGTCATTCTTGGCATGTGTCAAAGTAGTGCTGGAAAAAGAAATCTGGTCAATTTGTAGAGTTACATATTTTAGTATAAAAGACAAAAAAGAGGAAGTGTGCTTGGTCACCCTGTCCGACAAACATTCACACCAACAGGGGCCAGGAGAGCGTATGAAGTGGGGAGACACAGGGCAGCCTCTCAGGTGCCCGGTGAAGACTGCTGGCTTCTTTTCCCACCCAGTGTCCCCTACAATTCATACTCCACATGGTAGCCAGAGTGATCTTTGAAAACACGAATTCATTAATGTTACTTCCTTTCTTCCAACCTCCATCAGCTCTCTCTCCAATTTAGAGTAAAATCAGAACTCCTTACTATGGCTGACAAGGCCTTAGAAGATCCTGTCCTGCCCAAGGTTCTGACTCCTTCCAATCCCTAATCTCAGTTGCAAAGTCCTTCTCTGCTCCTTAAGCAAGCCCACCTCTATCCCGCTGATGGGCTTTTCAGTGGCTGGTCCCTGGGCCTGGAATGCTCCTTTCTGGTTAGATATAGGACTGACTCCTGCCCTCAATTAGGTTTCCATTCCCCCAAACTTCACAGGACCTCTCTCATCACCTCCGATCACCGCCTTATGACCCCATTTCCCTTGTCTGTAATACAATTAATGTCTGACACTTTCTCATTGCTCTTTGTGTATTCCTTTATGTCACCTTCCTGCAGAACACAAGCTTTATGAGAACCAGCAGCTTGTCTGTATGGCTCACTGCATAGTAAATGGGGCCTAACCTGGGACCAACACTCAATAAACCCTGCATAAATGAGTGAATCAATCAATCAACACATTTATTTTAAGAAAAGAATTTTTGGAAGAAATTTCAAACTTACAGGAAAATTGCAAGAATAGTACATGGAACTCCCATAAACTCATTATCCAAATTCTCCTATTATCAATATTCTGCCCCATTTGTTTTATCTTCTATTTATCTATGTAACTTATATCTGCATCCACCTAATTTCTACCTAGCTAGCTATCAGTCATTATTTCTGAAGTGTTCAAAAGTAAATCACCTATGTCATGGCCCTACATGCTTAAAAACGTCAGTGCTTATTTCTCAAGACTAAAAACATTTTTTTACATAACCACAGCACACACCAATTTCAGTTTTATCATTGATATAATTCTTTTATCTAATCTACCGTCCATATTCAAACATTGCCAATGACCCAATAACATCTAGGAGAGGATTCTTTCCCTCCACTTCAGAACCCAGTCAAAACCTGCATTTAGCTTTCCTACCTCTCCATGGAACAGCCTTTCTGTCTTACACAGCATGGGCATTTTTGAAGAACACAATCCCTTAAATGGGATGTTCATTATTTGGGGTTTTCTGGTGCCTCCTCATAATTAGATTCACTTCTGGCCAGAACATCATGGAGACAAAATTGTGTCCTTCTTTCTAGAGCATCACCTCTGAAGGGCACCATAACCACCTGGTCTCATCAGGGATGTTACCTCTAACCAAGGTAATTTCAATCAATGTATTTTTGGGCTTCTCTGCTATATAGTACTAGTTTTCCTCTTGCTAATTATAAATGTTCTATGGGTAGACATTTTTAAAACTATGCAAATATTCTCTTCCTCATTAAAATTTCTCCATACATTTTTCTTTTTTAAAATTTTATTTTACTTTAATTGTTTGTTGTTCAAGTACAGTTTTCTGTCTTTTACTCTCATCCCAGCCCACCCCCCGCAGTGCTCCCCACCTCCCTCCCATTTCCACCCCCCTAGTTTTTGTCCATGTGTCCTTTATACTTGTTCCTGTGACCCCTTTCCCTTTTCCCCTGAAATTCCCTGCCCTCTCCCTGCTGGTCACTGTCAACCTGTTCTCTATTTCAGTGTCTTTGGTTATATTTTGCTTGCTTCTTTGTTTTGTCCTGTTGCTTTGTTTTGTTGCTTCTTTGTTTCTGTTAAAGGTGAGATCATAAGGTATTTGTCTTTCACTGCCTGGCTTCTTTTGCTTAGCATAATGTTTTCCAGTTGCATACATGCTTCCCCAAAGGGTAGGAGTGCCTTCTTTCTTTCTGCTGCATAAAATTCTATTGTGTAAATGTACCATAGTTTTTTCATCCATTCATTTACTGATGGGCACCTAGGTTGCTTCCAGCACTTGGCTATTGTAAATTGTGCTGCTATGAACATTGGGGTACATAGGTTCTTTTGGATTGGTGTTTCAGTGTTCTTAGGATATCATCCTAGCAGTAGAATTGCTGGGTCAAAAAGCAGAACCATTTCAGTTTTCTGAGAAAATTCCATACTGTTTCCATAGTGGTTGTACCAGTATGCAATCCCACCAACAGAGCACTAGGGTTCCCTTTTCTCCACAACCTCTCCAACACTTGTTGTTTGTTGCTTTGTTTATGATGGACATTCGGACAAGTGTAAAGTGGTATCTCATTGTGGTTTTGATTTGTATCTCTCTGATAGCTAGCTACACTGAGCATCTCTTCATGTGTCTCTGGACCCTCTCTATGTTCTACTTGGAGAAATATCTGTCCAAGTCCTTTGCCCACTTTTTAATTGGGTTGCTTTTCTTCTTAGAGTGAAGTCATGTAAATTTTTTATGTATTTTGGAGATTAAACCTTTGTCTGAGGTATCATTGGCAAATATGTTTTCCCATATGGTTGGTTCTCTTTTTATTTTAATACTGTTTTCTTTAGCTGTGCAGAAGCTTTTTATTTTGATGAAATCCCATTTGTTTATTCTTTCCTTTATGTCCCTTGCTCTAGGGGACATATCAGTAAAAATGTTGCAGTGTGGAATCCCTGAGATTTTCCTGCCTATGTTCTCCTCTAGGACTTTAATGGTGTTGTGACTTATATTTAAATCTTTTATTCACTTTGATAAAAGCACTTTTATTTTTGTGTATGATGTAAGTTGGTGCTTGAGTTTCATTTTTTTTGCATGTAGCTGTCCAGTTTCTCCCAACACCATTTGCTGAAGAGGCTATTTTTACTGCATTTTATGTTTCGGTCCCCTTTGTCAAATATTAACTGACCATAGAGACTTGGGTTTATTTCTGCATTCTGTATTCTGTTCCATTGGTCTATGTGCCTGTTTTTATGCCAGTACCAGGCCGGTTTGATTACAGTGGCCTTGTAATACAGTTTGGTATCAGGGATGGTAATCTCTTTTACTTTGCTCTTCTTTCTCAAAATTGCAGCTGCCATCTGGGGTCATTATACAACAAATATTTATTTCTCACATTTCTACAGGCTGGAGGTCCAAGATCAAGGTGCCATCAGATTCAGTGTCTGGAGAGAACCCTCTTCTTGGTTTACAGACAGCCACCTTCTCACTATGAGGAAAGACTCTGATCTTTTCCTCTTATTGTAAGGGCACTAATACCATCATGAGGGCTCCAACCACATGATCTCATTAAACCTAATTAGGGATTCAACATACGAATCTGGGAGGACACAGGCATGCAATTTATAGCACCCTACTTTGAGGCTCTGGACAGTTAGAGGCTATGTAATTGGCCAAGCCACAGCTCTGCGAAGCTCCTGACTATCTCCTCTGGGGCAGAGAAACCAACCCTGCAGGGTCTGAGCATGTTCAGACCCAGAGTTCAAAAGACCCTCCTCAGCCAGCCCTGCCCAGTGAAACCACTGGCTAAGAGATACCAGCACTTCATCTCCACAGACAGCTCAGATGATTTCTTATTAAGGCATAATTGTGTTTTAGAATATAAATGTATGATCTGGTCAGCCCAAGAATTGTACTAAAGGAACACAGCGTAAAACTGTCTATGATGTGTGTTAAGTAGTCCTTTTCAATTAAAATCATGTCTAGAGACTCTAGATTTTTAGAACATTGATTTCAACCAGCTGAAGAGGTGTCCAGTAATGTGAGAGGCCTTGAAGCTGGAACAAGCAAGATTTCATACATGTCAGATCACAGAAAGTCCCCCACATATGCTGCCAATGTCAAAACCTAGGCCATGAAATAGTACAGGTAAAGGGATAGCACTAACTGTGTATTAAGTAAATGAAATAAAGCAAACAGTAATCCCAGGACCCATGAACATCTTTCAACCACAACTAACTGACCTGAGTCATGTAGCTATGAAGGAAAAGAATTATTTCTAGAGTAGAAGATATAGAAGGAGGAATCTTATCTGTTTCCCAAACAATGATTCTACAATACCCACTACTACCCTGTAAACTAAATAACAAATTCAATAACAGTGCATAATAAGTCTCCATAACTACATAAGGGAATACAGCAGCAAATATTATAATGGCCAAAGTAATATAATAAGCCTATTTGTTGAGCACTATCAGATGTTTATGTATGCCCAATGAACAGATAAACTAAACTGAACCAAAAGACATCTTGTTGTGTGTTTCCTATAGGAATAATGACTATATCTACCAGTGAAAGAGAAGGCAAACTTGTGGAATGAAGTAGTAGAATAAATGTATTAAGAATAAAAATACTGAATTGAACTAATTCACATGCACAAAGACCTTACTCCATTGGCATACAAAGACATTACTATTTTCTTTAATAAGTAAAACTTATTATCCCACTTTTCCTGTAAGAGACTGGACTATTTCTCTTCACTCTTTCACAGAAAAACTTCTTGAGTCTTGTCCGTACTTCTACCTCTAATTCTCCTCCTATCTTCTTTTGAACCCATTTCAATCATGATTTTGCAGCCACCAATACTGAGGCTGCTCCTGTCCATGTCATTAATAGCTTGAGAGTTACCTGATGTGTTAGCAGTGTTCAACTCCACTGGCTCACTCCCTCCTCCCCAAAAAGCAGCTCCTAGGGCTGACTGTGTGCTCTGGTCCTCCTCCCAGAAGCTTCTGGATGTTCCTCCGTGTCTCCTTTTCTGGCTGTCTCCAGGGATCCTCCCTGTCCACACTTGCTCCGTGGGGCATCTTCTCAATCTCATGGCTATAAACATAATCTTCTTCATGCTGCAGAGTTCCCAATTCATATCTCTAGCTCTGACCCGTCAACTGAACTTCAGGTGCACACCTCAGCCTTCTACCCATTTTTTCTACTTGGATGCTTAGTACCCATCTTAAAATTAGTATTTTGGAAACAGAACATTTGGTTTCCCCACAGAGCCTGCTCCACCAGCAATCTCACTCGCTTCTGTAATCGCTCAGATCAAGAATCCTGGATTCTATTCCTCTCTCATTCATTTTTATTTCTCAGGAAATGTACCTTCAGACTATAGCCACAACCTGATACCCTCTCACAAACTCCCTTTTAAACATCTTGTCCTGAGCCACAACATTTTAGTAGTCTCCTAAGTCTTCCACTTTCCACCCATGCCCCTACATTTTATTGTCAAATAACATTCTACTTGATTCTAGTTCCATCACTTCTTAGAGCAAGAAGTGGCTCTATACTCACAGTAAAAAGGACCCCCATTGGCCTCCAAGGCCCTAAGTGACCTGGGTCTGTATATCCCTATAACCTGTTCCCACACCACTCCTCTTCCTCACTCCACTCCACACACACTGATTCTGCACCATCCTGAGGACTCACCAAGCATGTGTTGACCTCAGAGCTCCTGCCCTTCCTGTCTCCTCTGCACTTAATGTTTATTCGTGGATATCTCCATGACTCCTTCCTGCATATTCTTCAAAGATTACTCAAGTGTCACCTTCTCAAAGACTTCTACATTGATTTAAAATTGCAACCCACTCTACACTCTCTTCACTCCTGATCCCCCTTACCTCATTCATTTTTTTCCCTATCACTTATCACTTTCTAGCATACTTTACATCTACTTCAGTATGTTTGTTTTTACCACCCAACCCTTGCCCTAGACAGAAGCTCCATAAGGGTAGAAACTGGTGTCTTCTTTTTTGTCCTTATGTCCCAGAACACATAACAGGTGACACATAGTGGATGCCCTATACATCCATATTGGATGAACAAACATATATCTCTACACAACCTTGCAGAAAAGCGGGCAGAGTAAACATTTAGACCACTAAAGTGTAGTGAGTCCAGAATGCAATAGAGGGTCCTGAGGCTGGGGAACACACAAGTTCAAGTCAGTACAATCCTAATGCTGTTATAATGATAAAGGCCATATGTAAGTGGAATAAATAGTCATCAAGGCAGAACAAGTTGTCCTGAAGTGAGCTCCACTTGGGGGCAAAGTGTTGAGGACTCTAGTGAAGTCCAAGGTTATAGTACATAAAGTGTACTATATGTACTATAGTACATATAGTACACATAAAGTGTACTATATGTACTATAAAGGCTCCATAAAGTGGAGCCTTATGCTCCAAGGAGCATCTAAGTGTGGCACACACCAATGTTTCTCTTGTTTATTCTGCAGAAGTCTATGCAGGTAACAGATCATGTGGTTGCACACACATGTCACCTTGTTTGTTTCACCCAATGGCACCACTATCTGGGTAAATGGAAAAAGGTCTTTCTATTGGTGACTGCATACCTTGGCATTTGGGAAAAAAGCTGCCTGCTGCTCAGTTGCCCTCCAGCCTAGCCATGGAGTGAAGAGAAACAAGGGGTCAACAATGACCTTCTCAAAATCTAGAGCAGATCAAGGTATGTTCCTTAATCTACCACTCCAGTAATCACAAAAGGGAAGAGATTTAGAAATTCTCTTCCCATTGTGTGAATCATAAGGGAACAAAATGATCCAATACTTGGTATACTCACAGTTAAATATGTACAGGATATTTTAAAACTAAAATTAAAGAAATAAAGAAATTTTAATCAAAATAAGTGCAGGGAACAGTAAACCTTCATAAAATAAATGTTCTGGCCAATCTCTCTCCTGGCGTAAAGTCTGGTTCTAATGAATCTCTAAACAGTACCTAATTATTGGCAGGATTTGTTTTTCCTGGCTTTCCAAAGAATCCATTTCTATAAAACAATGGAAACAAACTTTGTTCAATGTCAAAAAAAAAAAAGGAAAACTGAATGTGCTGGAAATTCTCCCTCCATCCCTCCTGACCCACAATCCACACGCCCTACCCACTTCCACTGCCACCCTTGCTCTGTCCCCCAGAAGGCTAGACCTGGCACCCTTGGCCTTTGGCTTCCAGGTGGATTTGGCCAACATCAGGAGGTTAAGTGGCAGGAGGAGAGAGACTAGGGCATAAAGTCCCTTAGTTGTCTCCTGGCCCACAGTTCTGTCAAGTGCTCTCTCCATAGCACACAGTGTTGGGGTGGCCCTGCCCTTTTTTGCCTTTTCAGGCAAAGTGGTGGCAATGACCCCTCACTATGGCTACTTTTTGGGGCATCACCATCTTCTCTTGATTCCCTCATCCTGTCTACTTATTGTTGAATAGACTCTTTAAGAAACTATACCCCATCACCCCTTTAGAGCATACCATAATTTGCTTCCCAAACCCAGGCTGAAGAAAGAATTCATGTTCTAAGGGGCAAATCAGACACAGAGGGAAGTACATCCCTACAGGCTTGACACCCATGCTGTCCTCCCCCAAGGCAGTGGTCAAAAAGGGGCAGGGCTCTGGAGGAGACTGGCCATCAACTCTGAAAATGGGCAGGGGCTGTTAACCCAAGTCAGTGCTCAGGGCTGCTGTATTGGTTCCTTCTCTCTTTATGGGGTGATGGCACACTGACCTGAAGGCCAACTAAGTTTTGTTTTAGGAATGCAAGAGAATGATGAGCAGGAGTGAGAAAGAGGTGTCATCTCAAAATAAGAGCCCACCTTCCATTCATTTCCATGACTGATGAAAACAGAGAAAAGCTGTACTTCTTGAATGTCAACTGCCAGGGTGAAGATTGGAAAGTGAACATACCAGGAGGATTAACTCATTGAACAAAAGTCTGAAACACCACCCAGAACAGGACATGCCACAACATTAATGCAAACATCAGAGTGTGTTAAACTCTTTGGGGAATATAAGATAGTTGACTTTTTTCCATTTCCAGCTACATAGTTGGCATTCTATAGACATAGAATAGCCTAAAGACATTTCATTAATGAATCAACAGCTTGATTTTCTCTGATTATGTGGATATGTAAAAACGTCAAACCATAGTACAAAGTGAGGAAAGATTGATGAGTAACACAGTCACAGCCACAAAGCATGTGACCAGGAGGTACTGTGAACTCAAGGCTTGTGAGACTGTAACAACTCTTGATACAAATCCAAGAGAGCCCTTTTCTTAAAAGCAGAACTTCCCAATCATCAATTAGAACAGTGAAAATGTCAAAGGGCTTTTAACTTAGACATGATAATATGTTTGTAGCCCAATTTCACTGCAGATCTTATCAGTAGGCAAGAAAAATATTAAAACTAAAAATGGTTTCAAATTGATCTGAGTGGTGTGTTAGCACCAAGAAAAGCAGCGTTCTGGCTAATTTCCCTCCTCTAATGGGGGTAAAGGGCAGTCAGACTTGACCTCTGATATCCTTCATAACTAATCCACCACAGCAGACAGCCAGGAGATTTCAAATTACTGAAATAAGAGGAACTATTTAGTCACTTAGGAGAAGCATTTTTTATTATGAAGCAGTCCCAAACCAGATCACTGCAGTTACCAAATATGTTCACTCATTACAACTGCTGTTTTCTGAGCTCTTATCCTGCACAAGTCATCGCACTAGGAGTTTTCTGTACCTGATCTCATCTGTCTCTCAGTGACCTTGGGAGGCAAGTATTTTGTCTATGACATACTAGAAAGCAAATATTCTTAATTTAATACACTTGTTTGAAATGCTAATGATGGTCTTGATGATAATAACATCAATTAAATGGTTTGCAGAGCAATAAAAATGTTCTTAAACTTTTTCAAGCAGCAAAATGAAAAGAGAATTTTAAAAAATAAGGGTAGTTTAAGAAACCTTTGAGACAACACGAAGCATAACAACATCTACATCATAGGGGTATCAAAACAAGAAGAGGGAGGGTAAGAGATCAGGAATCTATTTGAAGAAATAATGACTGAAAACTTCCCTAACCTGGTGAAAAAAAAACAAAGACACAGAAGTCCATGGAGTGCAGAGAATCCCAAACAAGATGAACCCAAACAAGACCACACCAAAACACATCATAATCAAAATGGCAAAGCTTAAATACAAAGAAAGAATCTTAAAAGATACAAGAGAGAGTTAGTTACCTACAAGGGAGCTCCCTTAAGACTGACAGCTGCTTTAAGCAATAGAAATGTTCAGGCCAGAAAAAAACTGACATGAAATATTCAAGGCAATGAAAAGCAAGGACCTACAATGGAGACTGCCTTACCCAGCAAGGCTATCATTTAAAACTAAAGGAGAAATAAAGAGCTTCTCAGAACCTGCCCCCGCCCCCCCCAAAAAAGGAATTTATTACGACCAAACAATATTAGAAGAAATGTTAAAGGGACTTCTTTAAGAAGAGAAAAAGAAAAAGATAGAACATAATTTTAAAAATAAAATACAAATAAATACATACCTATTAATAACCACTTTAGTTCTCAGGCTGAAGCTCAATCCATTGAGCAACACCAGCCAGGGCATATCAATAATCACTTTAAATGTAAATGGTTTAAATGTTCTAATCAAAAGATATAGAGTAGCTGAATGGATAAGAAAACATATGCTGTCTACAAAATATTTTTTAAAATCTCAGAATGAAAGATTCAAGCAAACTAAAAGTAAGGTGATAGAAAAAGATATTTCATGGAAATGAAAATGAAAAAAAAAAGCTGGGGTAGCAATTCTTATATCTGACAAAATAGACTTTCAAACAACGGCTATATATAGTAAGAGAAAAAGAAGGACACTATATAACGATAAAGGGAGCAATCCAGCAAGAGGATATAACCCTTGTAAACGTTTATTTTGGAGCCCCAGCCCTTTAATTTCACTTTTGCTACTGAATATGGTGAGACACAAAAACCCTATGCTGGTTGTGCAGCAAGGTGCTTGCCAGCAAAATTATAGAATCAGTAGGCATTCTAGTGTGCCCAGCAGTGGTGGGATGGGGGGCACTCAGCCATGTGAGAGGGCAGAGCTGTGGAGATTCAGGTTGTGTGTCATATGACCAGGCAGGAGTTGCCACCTGGTGGGAGAGACCCGGGGAAGCTTTATTTCTGGGTCATGGTCAGGTTGGTTCTGTGAGTATAGAAGGAAAGAACTGAAGGAGTTTATTTAACATAGCAGTGTATGCTCAAGATTGCTGACATTTCTTCTAATATGTTAAAGCAGATTCTGGCAGGACAGGTCCCTTCAGCCTGGACCTGGGTGAGCTGTTGGCATTCTTCATTACAGCCACCTGACGGTTTTCATCTGTTGTGTGTGTGTGGAGTTTCAGAGAATTCACCCTTTGTGATCTCTTTTTGGAAGGCACAGTGGCCACAGTTGTCTTTGAAATGTAGCACTGTGATTAACCCTTGTAAACCTTTATGCTCCCAACATAAGAGCACCTAAATATATAAAGCAAATCTTGGTGAACATAAAAGGAAAATTTGACAGTAATACAGTTATAGAAGGGGAATTTAACACCCCACTGACATCAATGGATAGATTTTCCACACAGAAAAACAACAAAGAAACAACATCCTTAAATGACAGACCGCATAGATTTAATTGGTATCTTCAGAGCATTTCACCTTAACACAGCAGAATATTATACATTCTTTTCATGTACACGTGGAACATTTTCTAAGATAGACCACATGTTAGGACACAAAACAAGCCTCAATAAATTTAAGAAAGTTGAAATCATATCAAGTTTCTTCTTGGACCATAATGGTATGAAACTAGAAATCAGTCACAAGAGAAAAATTGGAAAAGAGAACACCCCACAATAACATGCAGGCTAAATAACATGTTATGGAGCAATACATGGGTTAACAATTAGATCAAGGAAGAAAACAAAAGATATCTTGAAACAAATAAAAATGAGAACATAACAACCCAAAGCTATGGGACACAGCAAAAGCAGTCCTAAGAGAGAAATTCATAGCATTATGGGCCTATCTCAAGAAAAAAGAAACATCAAATAAACAATCTAACTTTACACTTACAGGAACTTGAAAAAGAACAACAGATCTCCAAGTGAGTAGAAGAAAGGAAATAATAAAGATCAGAGCAGAAATAAATGAGATAAAGTCTGAAAAAAATACAAAACATCAGTGAAATCAAGAGTTGGATCTGTGAAAAAATAAGCAAGATTACCAAACATTTAAACATACTAATCAAGAAAAAAAAGGCAACCCAAATATGGGAAATAAAATCAGAAATGAAAGCAGAGAAGTAACAACCAGAGAAATACAAAGCACTGTAAGGAAACAGTACAAACAATTATATGCCAAAAATTAGACAATCAGGACAAAATGGATAAATTCCTAGAAACATACAATTTTCCAAAACTGAATCAAAAAGAACCAGAGAATTTGAATAGACAGAATACAAATAATGAAACTGAAGCAGTAATCAAGAAAATCCCAACAAACAAAAGTACTGGACTGGATGGTATCACAGGTGAATTTTACCAAACATTCAAAGAACCAACAACATCTATCCTTCTCAAACTATTCCCAAAAATTCTAAAGGCAGGAAGACTTTCAAGCTCATTTTATGAGGTCAGCATTATCTTAATTCCAAAACCAGATAAAGACTCTACAAAAAAAGAAAATTATAGGCCAATATCCCTGATGAATAAATGCTAAAATCCTCCATACAATATTAGCAAACCAGATCCAACAATATGTTAAAAAGATAATACGCCTTAATCAAGTGGGATTTATTGTAAGATTATAAGATTGCTGCAATATCTGCAAATCAATACATATGATAAAACTCAAACAAAATAAAGGACAAAAACCACATAATTAGCCCTGGCTGGGTGGCTCAGGTGGTTGAAGCATCATCCCACACACCAAAAAGGTTGTGGGTTCAATACCCAGTCTGGGCACATACCTGGGTTGCAGGTTCAATTCTCCACCAGGGTGTGTACAAGAGGCAACTGATCAATATTTCTGTCTGTCTGTCTGTTTCTCCCTCTCTCTCCACCCCCATCTTCCTCTCTAAAATCAATAAATATATCCTCAGGTGAGGATTTTTAAAGATCCTAGAAGAAAAATAGGCAGTAAATCTCACACATTTCTTGTAGCAATATTTTTTCTGATCTATCTGCTTGGTCAAGGGAAACAAACAAAAAAAAAGGGACTATATCAAAATAAAAGGTGTTGCATAGCTAAGAAAACCATCAGTGAAATGAAAAGACAACCCACTGAACAAAACATATTTGCCAATGGTACATTTAATAAGGGGTTAATATCCAAAATTTATAAAGAACTTATCAAACTTATCCTGGCTGGGTAGTTCAGTTAGTTAGAGCATTGTCTCAGTATGCTAAGGTTGGGGGCTTGATCCACAGTCAGAGCACATACAAGGAGTAACTAATAAATATATAAATGGGTGGAATAACAAATCAATGTTTCTCTCTCTCTCTCTCTTTCAAAATAAGTCCATAAAAATAAAATTTATAGAATACAACATCAAAAAAAAACCCCAAACAATCCAGTTAAAAAATGGGCAAAGGATCTGAACAGATATTTCTCCAAAAAGGAAATACAGATGGTCAATAGACATATGAAAGGATGATCAAAGTCACTAATCATCAGAGAAATGCAAATTAAAACCACAATGAGATATCACTTCACACCTCTCAGAATGGCTATCATCAATACGTCAACAAACAAGTATTGGTGAGGATGTGGAGAAAAGGAAACCCTAGTGCACTGTTGGTAGAATGAAGACTGGTGCAGACTGGTGAAGACTGGTGTAGAATTCAGTATGGAGTTACCTCAAAAAATTAAAAATGAAGCTGCCCTGTGATGCAGTGATCCCACTTCTGGGAATATCCCCAAAGAAACCTAAAACACTGATTTGCACCCCTATGTTCATAGCAGTGTTTTTTACATTGGGCAAGATTTGGAAGCAGCTCAAGTGTCTATCAGTAGATGAGTGGATAAAAAGTGTTGTGGTACATTTACACAATTGAATATAACTCAGCCATAGAAAAGAAGGAAATCGAAATCTTACCCCTTGTGACAGCATGAATGGACCTGTGTGGTATTATGATGAATGAAATAAGCCACTCAGTAAAAGACAAGTACCACATAATTTCACTTATATATATATGGAATCTAATAACCAAAATAAACTAATAAAGTAGAAACAGACTCATAGATACAGAGGACGGATTGACAGTTGTCAGAGGGGAGGAAGGTTAGGGGACTGGGTGAAAAAGGTGAAGGGATTAAAGCAAAAAAATAAAACCTCATAGATACAGACAGCAGTATGGTGACTACCAGAGGGAAAGGGGCCGGGAGGAGGTGGAAGAGGACACAGTGGGGACTAAATGGTGACGGAAGGAGACCTGACTTGGGGCGGTGAGCACACACTACAGAATACCGATGATGTATTATAGAACTGTGCACCTGAACTTGCATACTTTTATTAACCAGTGTCACCCCAATAAATTCAATAAAAAAACTGAGCAGAGGAAAGGAGCAATTTTCTAGCTAACACCAACTCTTGTGCCATCTTGGTAAATCAGGCACTAGCTTTTAGTTTCTCTGGGGGATAAGTGTGGTTTCTAGCACCTCTCTCAAAGAAGGTTACATAAAATGTGTAAATGGTAGTAAAAGCCCCCTTAGGTCTCCATCTCCCATATTAGCCTCCTGGTGAACCCACTGGATGTAGGATTCACAGTGAAAGAGCTAGCAGGCATGT
>PVKM010004116.1:0-24685 GCA_004027735.1 Carollia perspicillata | reverse complement strand
AGTCCTACTGGCTCCATGGGCCTGACCCTATTGCTTCTTGAGGTGCTCTAACCAAAGAAAATCTTAAAAATATATGAAATGATCGACCTTGCCAGAAACAACAACCCTAGGTGAAACAGCTGGGTCCTAGGAGAAGTCTAGAACATTTTCATGCTCAGCCATCCAAAAGCTTATGTGTCCAGACCTGCTTATATTCTAACCACCAGGTAACACATGTATAGTCCAAGTGTGCTCCAGGTCATTCTGTTTCTAATGCTCTTCAAAACATAAATACACTTAAAGAATAAAGAATATTGTATTTCTCAAAAAAAACGCCATTCACCCAAAATAGGTTCCTTTACACCACAGTTTTTTTGTGTCTCACTATCCTTTGTTCAGCTCTAGCTGAGGAAGAGAAGGGCTCAACTTCACTTACTGACTTCCAGGAGCTCATGGCTGCTGGGCCCAGGCGTGGCATGAGGACGGAGCCTCCTGTGTGCACCGACTGGACACAAAGGAATGCCACATTTTTAATAGCAGTGTTCAGTAATCACGAGAAAACTTTTATACGCCAACTGGATTTTGCAGAACAGGTAGGTTCAGCCTAGAGAGAAATCCGGGGTTTTTATAAGCCTAAAATATCCCTGCTGGAAAGAACAAGGTGAGGTGAGGGGAGCATGGAAATTCAATATTGAACATGTCAGTTGAATGGGCTCTCCTGGCAAAAGCTGGGGCATTTTTTTTAATTATAAAGCATTTTTTTAATTATAAAAAGTATCCATAGTGATACTAAAAGAGGTATACTGTTCATTTTCAGAGAGGAACACCAGCCAGTGTAGAAGTAGGAAAACCACTGTTTTTGTAAACTGTGACATAAAACTGATCTTGGTGAGCATGATTCATGGATACTAGACCCACATGGCAAAAGAAAGCAGGTGGAAAGCAGAATAATCACACAGATACAAAGTATCAGTCTGTTGGATATACCATAGCCAAATGATCAAAATTACTCAAGACATACATAGCACTGCGTACCTCCTGATGTGATGCACTGAGAAACACACTGCACCATTCATGCAGAATTTTGCTGAAAATGTTCAACCGCATCTAATCAGGGAGAGGCAGTCAGACAAATCCAGGGCATTGGGCATTTTCCAAGTTAACAGGCCTGGACTCATCAAAATGTCAGTGGCAGGGAAGAAAAAGAAAACAGCAAGAAAGTGTGCTAAAATAAGGCAGATTAAAGAGATTCAACCAAGGGGAAGGGTTTGTAGGAATGAGTATAGAGGACACATGGACTGGAACTAAGGGGGGCGGAAATGGGAGGGAGGTGGGGAGCACTGGGGGGTGGGCTGGGATGGCAGTAAAAGGCAGAAAACTGTACTTGAATAACAATTAAAATTAAAAAATAATAAAATAAAATAAAATTTTTTAAAAAAGAGATTCGATCAAACGTAATATGTGAACCTTGACTAGACCTCAGATTTTAAAAATAAAATCATAAAAGACTTTCAGGGACAATTGGGAGAAATATCAGTATGGACACATACAGATACCACTGATTTCTTTTTTACCAGAAAACAGACTATATGTATTTAACATGTTGGAAGGGAACTATACAAAACTCTGCAGCATCTTTAATCCACTGTCTTTTGACATATACTTTTAGTTACTTTATACATATTTAAATGTAACAAATGTCTAACAGACCCAGAGAATAAGATATTCTTACTCCTTAAAATAATCTCTATCGATTCCTGGATGATCTGAGAAGCTAAAAGTAAACATGACTTTTAATTTTCCAAGACTGATGTTGTTTAGCATGAACTTATTTGAACTTTTTTTGCCTTTCATATATTTTCAGTATCTATATCAATTCAGTATTTCCTCTGTCTCATGTGCTGCTTAGTTTCAAGCTTAGTGATTGGAATATACTGATAAGTTGGTCAATGTCTATTCAATAAATTACTAATGATTTTGCATGCTTCTGATACTCAGGTCTTCATTTGATTTAAAAATTGTTTGTGTTATTTTAAAAGTTTCCATGTTTACTGTTCCATTTCTTGAGCATATTTTTTAAGTGGTATTCTGTTCATGGGTGTGCATGTCATGCCCTTGTTCTTAGGAGATCAGCCCCAAGTATTTAGAGGTAAAAGGTCCTGATGACTATCTGCAACTTATTTTCAAATGATTTTGCCAAAAGAACAAAATAGCCACACACACACACACACACACACACACACACACACACACACACACACATGTAATAATATATCCAATGCAAATATATTTGGACTTTGTTCTTGGTAAAAGTTCTTGAGACTCTTGAATATTTCTGACAGGTGCATCTTTTATTATTTTTAAGGAGCCCCTTTTGAGCCTACCTGAGTTTGGTTTGTGCTAATCAGGTGACTTAGCCCATAGACAGACACAGGATGAGCCTGGTCACCAGAAGGTCCAAGTGATTAGAGAGACTGAAACTTTTAACCCCACTCGCTAATTTCTGGGAAGAGGAAGGTGGGGGCTGCAGATTAAGGTCCATCAGAACTCCTGAACAACAAGAGTTGATGAGCTTCCAGGTTGGTGAATGCATTCACGTGCCAGGAGAATGGTGTGTCCAGTTCCATGGGGCAGAAGCTCCTATGTACAGGACCCTTGCACACCTTGCCCTATGTACTTCTTCAACTGCTTACACCTGTATCCTTGATAATATACTTTATTTTTTATTAAGATGTAATTGACATGTATAATAGCATTTAGAGTAAACTGAAAAGAAATTTAAGTAAATGTTCCTCCAAGTTCTATGAGCCACACTAATAAATCAAACCTGGAGTGTGTGTGTGGTGGGGTGAACCTCCATTTATAGCCAATCAGAAGCATGGATAACAACCTGGATTTGCAACTGGTATCTGAAATGGAAGGCAGTCTTTGAGGCATTGTGTCCTTAACCTGTGGGATCTGATGCTATCTCCAGGTAAATAGTGTCAAAAATGAATAAAATTTGTAGGACACCTTCTCCATGTCCACCAAAGAGAGAAAGAGAGAGCAAAAACAAATGTGATACCCCCTATGTAGGATGTTGACACAGAGCCAGATATACACACCCTGGATAAGATCAGCTCACTTGAGGCAAAATGACCATAGCATGAACCAAATGAGGGACAACATCCCTCCCAGAAAAATGAACAGATGTTCAGATCCAAGAACTCCAGGAAGGTGATTCAGCAACAATCTCCTAAATGAGGTGAAAATAATCTTTTAAGTTCCACTCAGGCATCCCTCATGTTAATTTCATAACTTGACCTTTATGATGTTAGTAAATCACCATATTTTTTAAACAAACAAAAAATCACGTGCACATCACCTCTCCAAATAACAGAGTCTGACCTGTCTATGCCCACAGAAAACAAAGCCATGAAATGGCCGCAGCACAGGACACAGGCACTGGGTGCTTCTCTTTTATTTAGACACATTTGGCTCCAGGTACAGCCTTGACACGCCAGCAGATTTGAGCAAACATAATTACAGGTGAGCAAGCTCAGTGGACTCCCTCTCCTCACCCATGCCTACAGCTACCAGGAATGGATTATTTGCAAAATCACTTGAAAATAAGCTGCAGGATCAAGGCAAGCCCAGGAAAACCCCCCTAGGGAATTTGTAGGAGGACACCCTGGGAATCCCCAACCCTGTCCTCCAGCTTGAGGAGGAGCCACTTCCCTTTAACAAGCACAGTGCACCTCTTCTTTAGGTGTGAGTGACACAGGACCCCACTGACAAGATTCCCCAAACCCTTCCAGTACCCCCTCCTATGTCTCTCTGAGCCCTCCCCCAGTACCCCATCGCTGCCATCACCAGCTCCCCATGACCCACACTCCATCCACCAAGGCAGCCAGCTCGAACTTGTCAGCATTTGCACTTTGTCATTGTTGAGTGTTTTAAACACGCTCACCTTCTTGACTCCAGTTCTTGCAAGGCAGGGAGTCTATTACAGTCATTCCCACATCCCCACACTTCTAACAGTGCCATGCATTTAGAATGCATCCACAAAGGAACCAGAGGGGCTTACGGTGAGGCAGGCCTGCCCATGAATGAGTGGTGGAGCTGGGGGTGGCTGGGCATTGCTGAGATAGCAAACTGTGTTTGAATTTTAGGTGTTGGTCCCAGGAACAGTGCTAAGCCTGAGGTGCTGATTTCTTTATGAGGCAGTTCTACTGGAAAATGCTTACTTGTGATTAACTTCAACGATATATACAATACAACAAACACACAGAGTGAAGAATTACACATGAAGCTTGCAACTAGACAGTATTTTTCTCCTCTCGCAGGTGGCTTTCAACCCTGAGAGCAGTTCAGCACCGGCTCTGATGGCACAACAGCCTCACCCCATAAGCCCAGACCTGAAGATTCCACAGAACAGACACTCAGAGGGGAAAAAAATGGTACAAGTAATTAACATGGGAGGTAGGGCAGAGGAAGAAGAACCTGAGACACAGGGAAGGCAGCCAACAGAGCTTGTGTTATCAAGCAGGGACCACTGCAGGCATCTCCTTGAGTGGGATGCCTTGGGTGGGATCCCATCCAAGGGTGATGCACCAACTCCCATCTGCCAGTGGGTAAGGGCTGCTCCCAGGCCTTGCTGACGTCCTGACCTTCCAGTCTGCCACTTGGGGAGCAAAGTGAACTGACTCAGGGTAACTCTTCTGGCAAAAGAATGTAAGAGCAAGCAGGTAGAATCTGGCCAGAGTGCACAGAATGGGAGAGGCAAGGAGCCACAAGCAGGGCTTGGGCAACATCTGCTTCCTGAAAGACTGAGAACACAGCTATTACTGCCCCAGCTGGGGTGCCTGGTGACCCCAAAATGAAAGGCTTCACACTCCTCGGAAGTGAGGTGCCTGACAAACAATTCTATTTCTCAACAAGAAGGGGAGAGCTGTTAGGGAACAAAAAAGACCCCCAAAAGTGTGTGGCTTATCCCCATCACAGCAACTCAGAGAGGAAAGGCAGTCCCCATGACTCTTTCTTGTCAGCAAGTCTCAGGTGTGACTGGGATCTGAATCTATGTTACCATTTGCATCACAGGAATGAGGGGAGTGGCTCACATGCCTTTCCTGTCTGCTTTGCCCTGAAGTACCCTTTTCCCTTTAGCCTCTTTTCTGTAAACACAGCAGGTCCCATCATGGAGAGCAGAATAGAAATGAAAGTATCACTTAGTGATTCAAGAGATACAAACACAAGATGATTCTATGGTTTGCAAGAAGGGAGCCACCCAGCCAGGTTCACTCATTTGAAAATCAAAGAAGACTCCAAGTCTTAAAATTTTTCTGAGACACAGAAACATTTAAAGAAGTCTGACTCTTAGGCAAAGACCCTGAGGTTCTCCTCACTATTACCTCTGCCAGACCCACCTCTAGTCGGGTGACCCCTGGGCTAGTGTGGTGACCTGGGCCCTCCTCAGCTCCTGCCCAAGGGAATCAGAATGACTGAGCTTCTGGTTGATTTACGGCTCCCGTTGGTGTAACTTAACCCCAGAGTTTTTGAACTGCTAGACATTTTCAAGATTGGATTTTTTTTTATTTGATGGCTTTATGACCTATAGCTCAGATGACACAGGGAAATACTCTCCTATCAAATGAACCACCACACGTGCTTGCATGAGGGGCAAAAACCGATGCCTTAGAGCCCCCTCCCCCAATGTAGCTGCAGGCATTCTCCCTTCCTCCCTTTCTTAGCTGTTTATGTATGCCCTGGGTGCCTCCTTACCTCCTCTAGTTGCTTCTGAGCCTTTATCTTATCTCTTTCCAGCTAAATGTATAGACATAGGATCTAGGGTCCTGTCTTCACTAAGCCCCCTGACGCTAGTGCTCTCCTGGTATTTGTGTGCCTGAGTAAACAGGAGAACTGTGAACTTCAGCCCTAGTGTTATAAATCTCTAGCACAGTGTGACCATTCTACCAGCAGAGCCATCCGAGCCATACAGATCATGAAATTCACCAGCGTGAGTGTTCCTGGTAAAATCCCGCACACGGTACACATTCTCATGGAATCACCATAAGCACAGCCAGCTCTGCAAGGTAAGGTCTGCCCTAGCCATTCAACTCACCTGAGGTAAGACCATGACCCCACCTCTTCAGAACATTTCATTTCATTCCTATTTGGTGGTGAATGTAGAATCCCCCCAATATACATGTCCTGCTTCAAACCTAAGTGGGATTCTCTGATACCCAGCTGGAAAACTGGTCCTAAGAGTGTGACACTCTGGAAGGCCTGCACTGGGGACACTGCCAGGCCACTGCCCAGAGTCACCTTCCCATTCCTCATTTAAAACATTCATAGTCTGGTGGGAAAGAAGGATAAACAGATCTACTTGGCAGAGAGGAGACCAACTTTTCATGTGTGAAAGGACTAGAAACAGATATGGGTATGAGGGTGAGTGGGTCTGAGTACAACAACACAAAGGATCTTTTCTTTGCAAAAAGATGAAATCAAAACAGATGTTCTCCTTGAGCTTGGACAGAATTTAGGTGCCCCAGAAGCAGCAGGTGATGTGACTGCCAGCACACTGGCCCCGTGACCCACAAAATCAAAGCAAACTTCTCCTTCAGCACTTATTATGTATGGCCTTTGACCAAACACCACAACACGCTGTTAGTGTGGTTAGAGGACAGGGTGATGCTGTACTTCTGTGAAGTGCAGATCCCACGTGCAAATCACACATCTGAACCATCAGGCCTCCTCCCACATCCAGACACACTGACAGTCCGTAGCCTGGCAGACACCAACATGTGTGATTACAAGCCTTTGCTGACGCTCCTTCTGGAAGACACTGAGGACAGGCAGCGTGCTGATGGAGCAAGAGAAGGCTGCCCATGCAGCCTAGAATCTTCTATCTTCCACAGCAACTCCCTTCAACCTGCAGATGAGGGAGCCCTCACTCTTGAGTGGGAATACTTAAGTGTCAGGGATACCAGTACAGATGGCTTAGAAGAGGAGTAGGCAACAGCTTCTCTTCTTCATTTCAAACTTTCTCAGGACTATATTGGCCCTGGAAGGACATCTGTCTGCAGCCCTGTGAGCCTGCAAGGAAACCATAGGAACACTTGGAGGTAGAGAATTTTCAGGTTAATAGCTTTGTCATCCATCAACAGTTCCCTGTTCTAAAAACATGAGCTGGATAAATGAATTATATCGGGAAATAAAGGATGAAGTTTCCTTCCTGCACCCCAATACTGAAACCCTATAGCTCAGCTTAGATGTCTAGCATCACCCTGTCTCTCTACCCTCCCTTTAAAATTCAAAATCTACTGGCAGGGGTAGCAGGGGCAGGTTGCACAAGTTCTAAGGCCCTGAAGGGATTAAACTTGTCATCAAGGCACCTCTCTGTTATTGGCTCAAAAAGGGTGAAAGAAAAGGATCAGACACAAGAGAAACGAGCCCAACATCACTCTGGCCCAGGATGGACTCTGAAAGCAGAAGCTGCTATGTGTCCATCTGGAATCAGCAGCTGGGACACTATAGCCACAGCAGATTTAATGCCTCAGTTTCTTAGTTAAATCTCAAAATGTCACTCACCAAGTCAGCTGAGGAAGGTGTCAGAGAGGCAAGTTTGGGCCTCAAAGTGGAAATGGACCTCAACCCAGGACAGGGCTGGGGTCCAGACTCACTCTGGTTTCTGGGCCTTCTCCGTGGCACTCAGGGGCACAGCCCAGGGCAAACCGGGGGGAACCAACCACCCGTCCTCTTCCTAGGGAGACTCTAACTTTGTTCTACCTTGAAGTTCAAGAACAGCATCCGAAAAGCCCTCCATTTCACTTGTCTCTTCCCAGATGAAACAGCAGGAATAAAAAAGGCAAAGAAAAGGGGAGAAATAAGTGCAGATGCTGGAGAACACTGCTGCTTTTCTTCGTTGTGTTGGTACTATTGTCACTAGGTACACAAAGTACGGGGGGAAATATGCAGGAGAGTGACCATGTGCACACATGCTAAAAGGCAGGGGAAACTGCATGGCCAGGCTGTGCCAGCTCCTACGGATGCCAGACAGTTGCCACTGATCATGAACACCCACACTACTACAGTGTGAAGGCAGCTGGCCCATGGAGCTCTGACATACCACACATGCACGGGGCAACTCTCAAGTTCATTAAAGGGCTGAAGTAAAACTTTTCACGACCCTAAGGCCTTTCCTCATCACATGTGTCAACATAAAGTCTAGACAAAATGATGTGCAGAAAACAAAACAAATTTTAAAAACCCAGGGGCACAAGTTTAGCAAGTAGCAAAATGAAGTGTCAAAGGCATTCAATTTGTGTTTTAGTCATGGGCACTTGTGAGTGAATAAAAAAAGTCATGAAAAACCGGGCCCTCCCGGCCACCCTATTTACAATGGATAACTTCCTGGAGTGCAAGGGGAGGAGTTGAGGTGCGAATGAAGAAGGATTTTAACTTTTCACTCTACACAGTTCGGTACACAGAATTTCAATCATCTAGACTAAGTATGTATCCCTAAATGACTCTTATAATTGAAAAAATCAAAGATATTGACATAGAAGCTGCATGTACTGAAGCTGTTCTAAGTTTCCATATTACTGGAGCTTTGAGCAGGTTCATGGGATGTCCTCCATGTATTTGCCGCATGCTGGGCAGCCTGTGAATGCCCTACACACATTTCTTTGGAGCAAGAATGAAACCCTTCAGTAGAGGGAAAATGAAGCTTTTATGCCCCGCGAAGAACTCTTCTAATACTGTGACCAACTGAGGGACATCCATGGCCACTTAAAAATAATCTTGTCACCAAAATGACTTAAGCGACTGCCATTTTTGTTCAAATGGCAATTTTCACATCCAATTTTCCTTCCAGCTACCCCTACATTTCTTGTTCTTCCAGATGCTCTTCTATATTAAATCCAGTGTTTCAAACATGAATTAGAGCAGGAAATGGGTGCAAATTACTCATTTCTCATGACAGATGAGAGCAGGACAATGCACAGAAAAAAGTCCTCATGAGACAAATGGAGCACAGGCAGCCATGTTCTTAGACAGGCCAAGGATGACATCAGGCAACTAAAACCAAATTTATTTTGTGAGATCCTTCTAAAAAAATGCATTCTAATGAGAAGGAGAAACAAGGGCTGCAAGATAAATTCTGTGCTGGCCAAAGCGGGAAGAAGGAAGTTGCATGTTGTGCTAATATACAACAGGCTGTAGTGTTTCGCTGCCCCACTGCTCAAATGAATGCCATCATACTCCCAGGGATGACATAATTTAATTGTCTTCCTTTGGAGACACTTGTCAACTCAAGCACGACCTCCTCCTGGAAGCCTCCCTTTAGCAGCACCCTACCATTCATTCTGACTCTCTGAGGCTCCCATCGGGCCCCATGTGCACATCACTCTGTGGAAGTAGCTGGATTTCTCTCCCCCTGCCTTCAGAGTGTGATTCTTGAGGGCTAAAACTGTGTCCTTTCTATTTCCACACCTCCCCTCCATCAGGAGGGTGTCTGGGAAGCAGGAAATTTTAAGGGACGTGCATGTGTCTCTAACTTATCACCTTGTCCTAATTTCCTGTATGCCGGCCCTGGATTCACATGTGATAAGGAACTACAGGGATACCCTGCTGGCCCAATGATGCTAACTGCAGTGTGGTGTTCCCTTCCAGCCCCTGACCCTTGAACATGAATTAGGTTCACACCCAAATTCCTCAGAGATAGGAGCTCAACTCCACATATACAAGTGAGCAACAAAACCAAGGCTCCCATGGCCCTAAACTTGGCTTCTACAAGAAGGAAGGAGGGAGGGAGGGAAAGAGGAAGGGAGATTACAGAGATAGAAAAATTCACTCAGAGACTCCAGGAAAACAAACACAACTCCGAATGATCTCAAAAAAGGTATTTTCCCAGAAGATGTAAGGCACCTGGCTATCCTCAGAGCCTGTCTTTGACCTTTTCTCAGAAAAGCTGAATATGGCTAAAGAAACAGGTAGTGAAAGGAGGAGGGAGCATGTTGACACAACATCTGGAAAGTATGACTCCAGAGCTTGGTTATGTAACAAGGCTGAATGCGGCATCACACTGTTTATATTCTTGCTGCCTGATGATTGCAACACAGAGCATGGCTGTCTCCAGTGAGGACTTGGAGGCTGCAGATATCCTTGAGGAAGAACAAAGCTGGGAACAGTAAGGTTCTTCCCCAGGTAGCCGCCGGTCTGTCCTGGAGCAACCCTAGTCTTTCAGAGCACTGGCCTAGGCTAGAGATGGAAGAAATAATTCTCGCTAAATTCCTGCCCTGAAATCTTCCTCCTCTTTTCTCAAACTCTTACACAGGGCCTTATAGGTTTTTATTTTATACACAATGTTTAACCAAGGAGAAAGAATCAATACTTACTGGGCATAGACCAGCCCAGCACTTCTCAAACTCTACTGTGTACATGAATCATCTGGGAACATGTGAAATTCACATTCTGATTCTGTGGGTCCAGGTGGACCCAAGCTTCTGGGTGACCAACAAGCATCCAAGAATGCTAACGACTCCTCACACCATATTCTAAGCAGCAAAAGTATAGAATATGGTGGGAAGATGTTAGAAGGGGCAGTGTGAAAACCAGGGTCAATCTATTCAGGAAACTAAAAAATCAGTGAGTAGATGCCAAGGCACATAGGTATAAGTCGTCAGGAGGTAGAAACAGCTCCCCAGGAACAAGCAGGCCATGCTCATCCCCAGGTGTTGTCTCCACACTGAACTTGGCTCTACTTTAGGCCCGTGGGGTCTGCTGGACTCTCCACACTGTGCAGGGTTAGCACTGGGGCAGGCTGGACACTGGTAGTAGAGAGAGTGTGATGCTCTGTCACCCTGACCTAGCCTGATAACCTGAATTGTTCCAAGGGCACCTATATCCATGTGGCACAGATGTAAAGCCCAGTTCTGCTAGGGGAAGAGGAACTCCCTTGTCTTTATATCCCCCAAATGATGACTCTGCATCCGGTTGTGAATGGCTGAGAAATTAACAATATCTCAAATTAACCCCCCTACACGGAGAACACAGAAAAAAGTTCCAACACTCCTTTTTTAGGTCACTTCTTATGATGTTTGGAACCCTGCATGTTTCCATAGAGTCAACTGCCTTGACTATCTAAAACTGGCTTACTGCTTTCTCTCCCAAACAGGAAGGAAGAGGGAAGCTCTAGGCCAGTGTTTCTCTAACTCGAACGTGCAGTGGGAATCGCCTGGGAGCCTGAATCGGCATGTCTGGTGGGGTATGAGATTCTGCATTCATAATCAGCTCCCAGGAGAGCTTGAAGCTGCTGTACTGGCCCCTGAGCTTCCTTCTGAGTAGCAAAAGGCTAGAGAATGTGCAGGCCACTTGGCTAGGTACTTAATTTCCACTAATTATTTGACTAACCTAGCCATGCCATCAGATCAGGCACAGAGCCTCCACCAGTCAGATTGAAAAGCCAGTCACTGAGGTTAGGAAATGTCAAGTTCTGTAGCTAGAAAGGGGGGGCGTGTCTGAATTTTAAGTCTGGTCAGCCTGACACCAAAGCCTATATTCTTACCTCAACAAAACGATGACCTCAGTTTACGATGAGATAGGCCAATTCACATCCAGTGCACTGTATTTCAGAAGGGAAAAATGTGTAGAACTTACTTTAGAAATATATCAGTCAAATGTTTATCACTTTTTAAAATGGTCTGCGTTTGAAGAGATGTTTCATTTAGTTCATTCAATCACACACTCAGCAAACATTTGCTGAGTTTCTAAATCGCAAGGCACTGTGCTACCAGCAGCAGCTGTTTATGCAGAGAAGATTTGTCAGTGATGCCAGGTAAATGAGGTTCTCAGGTCATAATAGAGACTCCTTAACAATAAAATAAAGACCCTGATGTAATGCAGTTTAGGGTTTCTCCATCCCATGTCCCAAATGACACAATTGATTTGAGACATTTTAATAAAAATAAAGCTGGTAAAGGTTTGCGAAGTGCATCAGATATAACTATCCCGATAAGTCCTCAAACAATGTGGTGATGGGACAGGGGACTTGGTGTGACCCAGCTCTCCAATATCTGCTTTTGGAAGATACCACAGAGGTCACCTCCCCGCAGCTAGTGGTCTGGGGACTTCAAGGTGAACTGGTAAGTTTTATTTCTGGACTCTTAAAATGCATTAGAAAATAAAAGTGTCTTTAGTCTTTTGCGATTTCAAACTGAAACCATTCCTCGTTTAAGTAGGAGCTTTCTTTTTCCGAGAGCAATCTGGGCAATTCTTACAGCTGCGGAGTTGAAGAAACAAGAAATGAAGGAGTTGGTAACATCAAGGTTGGCCAACATGTCTCTACAGAGGCTCTTTTCAAAGCATTTTTTTAAAATTCATGCATTAGAAAACATCTTAGAGTGGAAGTAAAATCTGCTAAATGTGATGAGCCCTCAATGTAAACAATGGCCAGATTGAAGGAAGAAAGGGTTAACTTGGTTTTCATCCACCCTCACCTCCAGCCATTCCCCAGAGTCCCTCTTTATACTCCTCAGAGGGACATCTTTGTCATGTAGATATTGGATTAAGTATCCCAGATTTAACTTTCAGATTTTCTTGTTTTCATTGAAATCAGACACAAGAAAAATGTCAATATACCTGTGCTGAGTTAGGTGAAGTAAACCAGTATCTGCTTGATCATCACAGACGTAGGGTGGGTTCAGAGGTTCCCAGGGCACTAAATATGCACGTCTAAAATTTTAATTGGTTGCCCAGGACGAGACATTTCAGAGGATCGCAACCTGGTTTTGAAGAGAGTTGGAACTGTATATCAAATAAAAAGCATGATTGCAACATAATTCATATTCAACTGGATGAACATTTCACCAAGTGTGTTTTACCGAATTCCAGATTACTAGGACTTCAACAAGAATTACCAGAGAGGGATTCAACTGGCTTGGGAGAGAAGGACATACATTCAAATAAGTATCTTCCTGCAGTTCTCAGAGGCTTTGATGTGAAATTGTATTAGGCATCTCTAAGAATATGATACTATGTTTCCTAAACTTAATGACTCATGTGTTGGGGACCACTGTGCCTGGTTTCAGGAGTTGTAACCGCCCCCCCCGCCCCCCCGTGGCTAAGGTTGAGTGAGCGACCTCTGAACTGTGAGCCATTGAGGAAATAAAGTCTATCTCCCTGGCAAGAGTACTGCCCCTGCCATCTCTAGCCCCCAACACTTGGTCGGTCAGTCAGAGTCTATGGATAAGACCCCTCAGAGGAGGGGCAACCCATGCCAGACATGATCACTTGTGGGTGGCCATCAAGGAAGGACTCTGGGGGCTGCAGCAAGTGCAGGCAAAGGACCCTCACCCCCCTGGCTATTTTGACATAGCCAGTCCCCTTTCAGTCTGGGTGAAGCTCTGGGAGAAGTGCTTCCTGGCTATAATCCACTTAAGTCTGAATCTTGACAGGGAGGGGGTGCAGCCCTCTGCTGACTAGAGTGGGTTCTAGGGTGATCGGGCATAAGAAAGAATTCTTAAAATCCTGTGAAGCCTGCTTTGCTAAGAGTGCTCTCATCCATATGATAAAGGTCTGGGCAGGAAATGAATATGTCTCCTAAAGTTTTTGCAACCCCATTACCTGACACACACTGACTCAGATTAAGCCCTCAGATTTCTTTGAAATGTTATCTATTGTTTGATCCTTGCCACCCGACATTGATTGATGAGCTTTACCTGTATCCCTGTGTGTTATGAACCTAATAAAAAGCCATTGAGGAAGAGGCTTTGGGCCTTTCTCCCTTGAGAGACTAGCCACTTTCCTCCCCAAACAAACCATGTCTTGGTAGCATTATGTTCATTCATGGTGGGGGGGGGCCCTGCTGGTGTAGCCTTCCCACACTCATGGAAGCCCCTCTCCAACTTTTGTTTTGCCAGTCAGGCCAGATTGTTGTAAAATGGGACACTGTTTTCAGAATGTACCATGCTGCACTTACTATTCAGGCAAGTATTACTATGTGTTTTATTTATGTTAGATCAATGAATTCTAGCAGGAGAACTGACATTTGAAGCCAGTTCCTCCCAAAGATCTGCCCTTCACTGTCCCCAGCTATTTTTCACTTGCCTCTGTGGCCCACCACTGATACCGGGGTCTCCTGTCCTACAAAGACAGTCATGCTGATCATTCATCATTCACCAAATATCTATCCAGGACCTACTCTGTACCGAGGCCTGTTCTAGGCACTACAGAGAACTCAGGAGCTGGAAGGCTAAGACCTGCCCCCTGAGTCAGGAGGGACGGGTGAAGGAGGGTGAGTGGGTGGGGATCCCAGGTAAATATTCCTTTGCAAGGCGTTTCATAAACAAGAGGCCTTAAAAAAAAACTGGGGATTTATCTTTTCTTATCTATAGAAGCTATTCATCTACATGAAAGCAGGTTTTACATTTCCTTTTAACAATAAAATCATTCAATTGTAGTGCCAGGAGGTGCCTTAACGACCATCTAGCCTGCTAGGAGGTGACCACTGACTGAGCATTTATCGTACAAGCAATGCTATAAGTAGACACCATGACAAACATGATCTCATTCACCCTTTCTAAAAACCATGTGATGTAGTTCATACCCCCATTTTTGAGATGAGGGGACTGAAGTGCCTATTGAACTGATTAACCGAAAGGCAATGAAAACCTAGTTTACATAATCCCAGTTCCATACTCTTTCTACAACAAACTGTCTTTTGCATGGTACCTCACAACTTGTTCCAGAACCCCCAGTGCTCCCTCTACCGTTCCACAACCAAACTCCTCACCAGGGCAGGGAACAGAGCTCCTGAAGGAGGCTTGGGATACCCTTGGTCCTTCTTGGAAGACCCAGATTTCACACGAAGAAAAGGTCAGTAATGGGTCAATGGGAAGCACCTCCATTGGTACACATGCTATGTATGACATGAGACTGTTCTTAATCCCACAAGCCATCTTGGTGTGAACATGCCAGGTGCAAACAGCCAAGCAAGGCCAAAAATGGAGGTTCAAGCAAGAGCAGCATCCATACAAGTCAGGGCCAGGCACCCACTCTTAGCATGTTGCATAACTTTGGATAAATCCTTATCGTCCTGCAGTTTGGGTGCCTCAATTACAAATACTCTGGCTACCTAGGTTGTAGCAAATGCTGAGAAAATATTCAAAGAGGTGAGAAACTGGAAGAAGAGTCTGGAAACAGCTTTCAGAATTACACAGAAAGAACAACAATCTTTCACATTTCCTCATGAAAAAGACAGTTTTTTTGGTACTTCCTAAGAAAATGGGTGTACTAGGGAGGCTGAGTAACAGAATGCCGAGGACACTAACCCTGGGGGGCAGAAAAAATATATAAATAATTGCAGAGAAAAGAGAGGTGGAACCAAGAGCCACCCTCTCCAGGCTTTGTTCCCCAGGGACACGACAGCTCACATGTCTTCTGCGAGCAGCACAAATAGGAAAACTTAAATTTAGAACACGACTGTCACAATGCATTCAAGAAGGAAAGAGAAAAATAGCTCATCAGGTCTTACAATTCAGACAAGGCCCAGATATCCTGGTCCAAGTTTTGAGGGTGTGATTACCGAAGAAGCCAAGGCACCGAGGATGCCCAGGAGTGAACTTTTCATTACCACTTTCCTCTCCTTCCTAGTCCCGTCCTCTGCAAAACACCCATCTCGGTTTCTGCTGGTATTAGCCTTCTCTCATAAGTTTTTCTATTATTTCCCTGTAAAACGTTTTGCCATTGGCTTTTAGTTGAAGGATTTTCACATCCATGCTTTTAGAAGAGAAAAAACACAGAAGATGACAGCTTCATGAGGTCCCTGCCTAAGTGACTGCTTGCCTCCCCATGGGGCATAGGAGACACCTGACCACAGGTGAGCCTGATGATGGAGAAAATGGAAAGGAAAACAGGAGGAAAACTTAAGGAATTAAAGAGATTTTTGTCTATTTTACCACAGAAAATCTGCAGCAGCAGACTGGCAGAAGTGGGTACCTCTGGCCCTCCTTATATTGTCCTTGAAGATGAAGACTCTAAGAAACCTGACCTTTGAAGAACTGGAGAATAGAATAACCAGAGCTGCCATTAATTAAGCCCCCATTTGGTTCCAGGCATGGTGTTACACTCATGGTGTGTGCTATTAATTAAATAATTACCCTAACAACAGGTAACAATCACTGAGCACTAATTATGCAACAGGCATCCTGACAACATGTGCAAGGAGGTGAATTCATGGGGCCAAAGATTACACAATTTGGGGGGCCGTATTTAGAAAAAATCATACCAAATATAAGTAAAAATTAGACAGAAGGTCTTGGAAAGGCCCCTGCCAGTGAGGAGCCCTGAGGCTCACACTTACTGGTAAATTTGTTCTGGCAGTGAGCTGGGTATCAGTATCATCTGCAGTGAAAGATGAGGAAACTGAAACGGGGAAGTTATGCAAATTGCCCCGGGACCTCTTCAGAGTAAGTAAGAGAGCCAAGTGGATTCAAGGCCATTATGCCATCCCTTGAGAGGGAAAAAGAAGATCTTCATTGTCTCAGAAATTTGACCATGTTTTGGTAAAAATTTGTAAAACTTGATTAATATTTTCTAATCCAAATTTTTAAAGAGAAATGAGGAATGAAATGATTAGTCTTTTTTTTTATGTTAGCTGGTTTTAAAATCTACTTTACAGTGACACTATATTGAGTTAAAATTTTTAAAAAAGGTTAATCTCTAAGATAGAAGTGGTCCCATCCCCTAGAAACTCCCTGAGCTGAGAGATAAAGTCAGCCCTGGTCTCTTTGGCAGGCCAGCTTTTCATTGGTTGTAACACTTATTTTGTCGTTCTTTGCCCCGGCAACCATGAGCAAGTGGTCGGCCACCCAGAGGATACCTCAGTAGCAATGCTGTTCATACCTCATGGTAACAACAGAGATAAGACTCAGGTCCAGGATAACCCCCCTATCACGCACAGGTCTTTTCTCAGCCTTGACACATCATTTATACTCTTATCTAAAAATGGTCATTCCCCTTCGTGAAGCTTTTAAAAGATAAAGCTCACCCATTTTTCCTTCAACTTACCATCTCCTTTCCTGAAGGAGGATGACTACAGTGCAATGAGAAAGACCAGTGCCTGAGACGGAAGATACAGGCACTTCTCTGATTCCACTACCTATGGAAACTGTGATAATTTAGATGGGTCATTTAATAAGTTGGTAATTATGCTGGTAATAAGTTACCTTGCCTGAAAACTAGGGTGGCAGGAATATGATTTACCTACATCAGGGAACTGAAAACAACCCACATATGTACAAGAGGATGAGGGGGCAGGTAAATAAATGACAATAGAGTCATATAATGGAAAACAAGGCAGCAGTTAAAATGAAGGAACTAGCACATACCCATCCAACTCAAACGTTATGAGTGAAAAAAACACTGCAAAATATTAGTACAGTAAAATAGCACTTATGTAAATTACAAATACCTGAGGCAAAAAGATTAATCACAGGCCAGACACCCCAAAAGAAGGACAGTGATTGCTTCTGAAGGTAAAAGACCTGTGAGGCAAATAAAAATGATGTCAACTTGATCTGCAATGTATTATTTTTTATAAATGGAAAAAGAGTAGAAGCAAATAGAAAGTAAACATTAATTAATTCTCAGAATAAATACACTGGAGTTTGTTACATTTTTCCACGTACTTTTCTGTAATTTTTGTTCTTTCAAATTAAATTGAAAAAAAAAAACTGTCACAGAGAAGTTATGGGATTCATTCATTCATTCAATCATTCACTGAGCAAAGATTTAACATCAGCAAATATTTTAGATGCAGCTACCATGTTTCAAGTACCAGGGGTGGCCAACCTTTTGGCATCTCTGGGCCACACTGGAAGAAGAATTGTCTTGGGCCATACATTAAATACATTGCATCATGTAATCACAAAAAAATCTCATAATGTTTTAAGCAAATTTATGATTTTGTGTTGGGCCACATTCATAGCCATCCTGGGCTGCATGCAGCCCATGGGCCACAGGTTGAACACCCCTGATTCTAGACTTTAGGGTAAAATACTGAGCAGAATAGTGCTGGTTCCTGCTCACATGGGGTTGATACCTTCAGGAAAGGCCAGTCCTGTGGAAGTCATCCATTAACTCCAGATTTTTGCCAGGAGCTCAGCATAGGGAAAAGTGAGGTGCTGGGAAGGGACACTCAGGTATGCCTCAGTTTTAACTCTAGTTCTGCAGCATGTCCTGGGTATTCAAGGAAGGTGTGGCTCGTGAGTATGTTAGGAGAATTAAGGTGACACTAAACGTAGAGCACTTGGCTCAGCCCTGACTCCATGGAGACATCTGACAAATGCTTAGTCCCTTCACATTGTCCCTAGGGGAGAAAAAACTATGGATTTAAGTCCCAGCTTAAAAATGTTGGGTTTGCATCTGAAGTAATTATATCTAACAGTTGAGCATGGAGTGAATCAGGTCTAATGTCTTCACATGTTCAAGCAATAACAGGAGACTGGTTTTTAAGAGTTGAAGAGATGAACATTCAGCCCAGAAGGGAACCAGGATGGCGAGGGGTCTCCAAACCATGGCATATGGGGGTGGTAAGAGAAGAATGCCTGAGCAAGACCTTCATAACTTCCCCTGAAGGTGTGCCATGTGCAAGAGAAATAAGATTTATTCAGTAGAACTGAGAATAACTAAGAGGGAGGTTACTTTAGTTCAGCACAAGGAAAACAGTTTAATAACCCCAGTTACACAGGGAATAAAAGGCCTGTAAAGGGAGGCAGGAAGTGAGTCCCTGTCACCAAGAATATACAAGGATATGACAGAGACCACTTTCAGGTGACGCTGTGAGGCTGCAAAGGGAATTCAGGCATTATATGGGCTGTGGGGCCTCATCATTGTTGACTCTCTGATTGTTGAGAATTTGTGACTCTAAATTATGGTCTTTAAAGAAAATAAAACAGAAACATAGGTTCAGTGTTCCTGCTGAACCCAGTAATTGCATATTAATCCCTTAACAGTACCTTCCATTTTTTGCAACACCTTTGCAGACTTTCAAGTTCTCTCATGAATTTTCACATTTACCCCCAAGACAGGGAAGCAACGGTGGAGCCATTTCTAGGCTGAAGGAGGAGAGGTGCAGAGAAGGAAGTGAAAGAGAGGACTCCTGGCTGCACACACAGGGACCTGCCCTCCGTGGGGCCAAAGCATGGAAAGGACTGCAGAGCCACACTGCTTTGCACCTGACAGTGGGCTACTCCACAGGCCGAAGCCAGATCTTGGACGTCATGACAAGAAAGCAAGTTAGGTGCACAGAGTCAGACACAGAGGCCGGAAGCATGGGAACAATATGGAGAGTTGCTTCCCGCAGCTGCTGTCACCCCTGTAATCTCTTCTAAATGGAGAAAGGCAGCAGCTGCGGTCCCCACTGCTCACATCCAGACATGGAACAGGCCCTCAATCCCCAAGCTGTTAACGTCCAACAGCTGGTACCCTCATGCAGCTTCCAGGGTACCAAACTGGCAAGCAAGCTGGAGACTCTGGAATCTGAGAAACGTGCCTGCCCTTGTCTCTTCTCCCCAGATATTGGTTTCCTAAGGAGCAAGAAGTGAGTCTCTGCACCAGACAAAAGAAGTAACTGATGAACGGTGGAGATCCATACCTGGCCCCAGAAGTTCTTTAGCAGTGTGACCATGAGCGTGTGCGTGTACCAGTCAGTATGGCTGTGGAACAAAGCAAGCCAAATGGCAATGCAAAAGAGCAACAGTCATTTTTTGTTATTATTTCTCCTAGCTCTGGGGGTGACTGGGCTCAGGCATTTCTCGCTTGGGCTCATGTGGTTACAGTCTCATGACGGCTAGGGCTAGATGAAATCTTCATTCACGTGTCTGGTTGTTGATGCTAGCTGTCAGCTATTAGCTAGGAGCTCAGCTGGGGCTCAGCTGGGGCTGTTGACTGGATCACCGACAAGTAGCCTTGCGTGACATCTGGGCTACCTCCAGCATGGCTCTGGGTTCTGAGAGTAATCATGCTGAGAGAGAGAGCTGGGTGAAAGCTGCATTGCCATCTATGACCCAGCTCTGAAAGTCATATATCTTCTACACTTATAGTCTATCTGTTAGAAGTGAGTCACAAAGGCCAGCCACATTCAAGAGGAAGAGAATGAGAGCCTATTTCTTGAGAGAAAGATCAATGCACTTCTGGGCAGGTTTTTCCTTTCTCTGTGGCCACAAATTGTATTCCATAGCCCTCAAGGGATCAAGATGCCTCAAATTTCAGGTGAGAATTGTCTCCTATTGTGCCAGGCTTTGGGCTGAAGAGCATACCTAACTTGGATGTGTCTTTCCTAGAAGGTTTTAGAAGTCCCACATTGACAAGGCTCTGGAAATATGAAAGCACACAGGACCTGAATACCATTGACTGATTCACTTTGAAAGATGGTGTGTGTGAAATACAGATTCCATTTCACACAAGATAGAGCCCAGTGAAGGATTAAACAATTGCCATAGGATATGGACGCATTTGTTTCTGATGAGCCAGAAAAGCCAGTGTGTGCCCCTAAGATAACACACATGCCAGAGGCAAAAGGATGGGCCACACGTCTGCAATGACACATTTCCCAATTTCTATTCAGGGCTAAAGTTGAGTTCTCTCCCCAAATGTAAATAAGCTTCAAGCCCCTGGCCCCAGCAACACACTTGCAGAAATAACTCTTTTAATTTAGTTGACTGCAAAATGAAA
Source organism: Carollia perspicillata (assembly GCA_004027735.1). Taxonomy (NCBI): domain Eukaryota; kingdom Metazoa; phylum Chordata; class Mammalia; order Chiroptera; family Phyllostomidae; genus Carollia; species Carollia perspicillata. The sequence goes on along the minus strand of PVKM010004116.1, from coordinate 3,994 downwards.
AGATCTGCCTGGTGAGCAAAGGGCCTGTTTTCTAGCAGAAGGGGCTTAGGCAGGATTTTATAGTGTTCCCCTTTTATTTTTTCAATTTTGACAGGTTCTGAGCTTTCCTAGGGTTCCTGGAAATCCAACACATGCCCAGAGGCAGTCAAAGATGAGTGAGGAGGAAAGGAATGTTTCCTGGTCTTCACGAAAAGCCCTTACTACTCAGACCCTGGCCTGAAAGGCTTCCTTGGCTCATGTAGCCTAAGCCCTCTGCTTGCAGCACAATGGTTGGCAAACCACCAGCACTTGTACAAACACATATGATGATACAGTGAAAACCAGTGGGGTGAGTCCAAGACCCTTCCCTTCACCTAGCAAGACAAATCCATGGACACACAAAGGAAGTGCAAAGTGTTGTTACATAATCTTTCTGGGTTAGGATGAACTTTTCTACTTATTTGATCACATTGAAATCACTTAGTTGGAAAGGAGGAAGTGTTTAGCAAACATTGTCTGTGCTCCACTCACTTCCCCTATGCTTAACTCTCTGGTGCACACTGGCCCAACCTCCAGCTGCCACCACCTGCACTCCTTCACTGGAAGGCGGTCTCTGCTCTTAGGCACTGCTCTACCTGCAGGATGGACAGGCTGGGTGTGCCAGAGCATTGCCATCCCCCGGAGCAGCCCTCCCAATGACTGAGGGAAGCTGGTATATGCATATCTCAGTTCCCTCACCTCTGTATGGAAGAACTCTGAGATGTCTTCTACTCTATCCTGGGCACTCTAGGAGTGTAAGCCTCATTGCCCACAGTGGTAACTAGCTGATGACACTCCATTCATTGGCTATGGTATGTCCTGGGATAAACTTCTAAATAAACTACATACACCCAAATCCTTAGCATCTGCTTCTAAGAGAACCAAAAGTGAATCAAGGTACTTGATGATTACAGCAAGACATCAATGATTGCCAAAGATATGCCATCATTGTACATCTCAATTACCTCCTCTCAATCAGCTTGTGACAATTAGAATCATCAACTGACCAGTAAACAAGGAACACAGGGAAACAAACAAAGACCCGTGCCAACAAAAGGTTCTGCCTGGACAGAGCTTGTTTGGGAAAGCGAGTATTTCACCCTTTCCAAGACCCTGACATGCACACACACAGTTCCCACTTTAGTGTGGGCTGGTCCCATTCCCTAAACAGGTATCTTGTTTCCAATGCAAGTGCTTGGAGAGACAATACCTTCCTCTCTCTGATGCTATGTTTGTGACAAGAAGCATGCCCAGCTCCACCAGGGAAGAGTGTCACATGGTTCTCCTGGGCCCTGGAAGCAGCTCCCACAGCAGAATGAACAAGGCTGTTTACCCAATGCTTTTCCCATTTCTCCACATCTCATTTCTCCTTCCCTCATTTCTTGTTATAATTAAAAAACTGAATGTGCAGTGTAGCATCTGGAGTGGCCTGACCAGTTACAAGGACAGAAGAACGAGGGAGATTGCCCCTTCCCTTCTTCCCCCTTCCTACAACCAACCACAAGCTTTTTGACTCCAGTTCATGCTTCTGCTCTGGAGGGAAGTGAGATGGGACATTAGGGATGACTGCCCTTGTCTGCTACTTACCTTCCCTGGTCTACCAAAGCTCAAACTAATTTTCCAGAGACACAAGCATCTATCTGAAAGTTGACCTAAAATAAGTATCTAAGGAAAGTGATCAAAATCCCAACAAAAATATACCCAGCATATTAATATCTGTCATACTTGTATGTGTAACCTATATGCACAAATGTCTATCTATGTGTGTGTGCATGTATAGTCAAGAATGTGTCCACACACAAAAACATGAATGAATGAATCTCAAAAACAGCATACTGAGGAAAAAGGCTTACACAGAGAGTACATAGTGTGTGATTTGTGTATTTTAAGTTCTAGAACAGACATAAACAAATCTATGGTGATAGAAATCAGAAGAGTGGTTGTATGGGGAGTAGACTGGGCTGGGGACTTCCTGAGAATGGAGCATGAGGAGACTTCCACATATGATACCTTCTATCTTGATAAGGGTTAAGAGTACTGGTGTATGCATATGTCAGAAGTCATTGATGGCACACTTAAGACCTACGCACTTCATTGTGTATAAATGCTACCTCCTCAAAAAAGGATAAACAAACAATAGACTCTAGTTAAAGATATGTATGCTAAATTACGTGAGAGGGAGTGTATTTATTTCTGCAAATTGCTTTGAAATCCACTAAATAAAATAGGATAAATTGATGGATGTGTATAGGTTTGGACAGATGGATAAACATGTGATAACACCAGTATAATAAAATGGAAATTACAGAACCTAGATGCTGAGTCTGTGGCTGTTCACTATAAACTTCTTTCAGTTTTTCTGCATGTTTGCAAATGTTCATAAATGCAGAGCAAAAAGGCAAGATTGAAATGGATGGGGAGAGAGAGGATGCAAATTTTTAAAGAAACAGCCCATGAAAATATGGCATTGATAGGGCAATAATTCTAGATTCATACTGGCAACTATTGAGAGATTCTGTATCCCTGGGAACCACTAAACAGAGCTACTGGGCACCAAGTTATTTGGCCTGGGCCCCATTAAAGAAGACATTCTTTTGCGAGTCATGAATACAAATGATTGCTGCAAAGGGGGCCATAAAACTAAGATCACTGTGTAAAAACATCTGACGGGGGGTAGGCGCAGCTGTGTTACAACTTTACTCCCTTTGTATTAAAATATAATCTTGCCCTGGCTGGTGTGGCTCAGTGGATTGAGTGCTGGCCTGCGCACCAAAGAGCTGCAGCTTTGATTCCAGTCAAGGACACCTGACTGGGTTGCAGGCCAGGTCAGGTCCTCAGTAGGGGGCACACAAGAGGCAGCCACACATTGGTGTTTCTCTCCTCTTTCTCCCTCCCTACCCCTCTGTCTAAAATAAACAAATAAAATCTTTAAAAGAATAATGTGTGTGTGTGTGTGTGTGTGTGTGTGTGTGTGTGTGTGTGTAATCTCACTTGCATTTGTGTTTACAGAGGAGCAGGCAGTGGAAAAACTTCCTGGTTCTGGAATATGGAAGGACAGTTAGTTGCTCATGGAACATGGGGCACCTCTTTTCTAACAAGTTGACTTAAGGGGCACCCAAAGGGCAGGCTCACTTGGTGAAAGTGGGCAGAACTGAGCATAGAACAAGCCCCACTTCTTTTCCACCTTTTTATTGCCTTTACTTCCTCTTCCTTTACCCACTGTCCAGTACACCTTGCACACTCTAATGACCACGATTCCAATAGTCAGTGACTTTTCTATGGATATTCCCAGGACAGATAAACAAGATTTCAACATAAGTGGAACTCCCCTTCTCCAAGAAAGATATACCAGATTTATGTGACACTGACAAGCTGCCCATGTGACCTGCACATATGCTTTTACAATTAGAATATTTTTACTTTCCACTTATGTATTATAATATTAGTGCATGTCAGATTCATTTCACTCTTCTCTCACAGTAAAATTCCCATGTCTTAATCAAAGCATGAATAATAATCACAATTTCCTATGCACGACTAATTGGGAACCTGTTTGGGAGACACCTCAGGATGAGCACATAGTGGGTGCTCATGAAATGAACATCTACTCATGAGTTGTGCTCTAAATACTTTACACAATTTATTCTGTTGACTCTTTATGGCAACACTTTCTGTTTGTACCATGAATTATCCCCACTTCACAGGGGAAGAAACCAAGGCTTTGAGATGTTAAATGACTGGTCCAGGGTCTCACCACCTGTGGATGTCAAAGTCAGGACTCCTCTCCAGGGCTGTGGGACCTTGGTCTGCATCCCTGACTACACCCAGAAGCACTTCACAATTATAAGATGGGGGTACCCTTATCTTCTGGTTCTCCCAATAACCCTAAGGCAGGGTGGGTACTCTGATCACCCACTTAACAGCTGAGGTAACTAAGGCTTAAATGAATCCACCCTGGCTCCTTGGACCCCAGTCC
>PVKM010004115.1:0-53702 GCA_004027735.1 Carollia perspicillata | reverse complement strand
GTATTTAATGCCCAAGACAACTCTTCTTCTTCCAGTGTGGCCCAGAGACTTCAAAAGGTTGGACATCCCTGGGAAGGCGCCAGGCAATAAGCTTCAAAATCAAAATTAACACCTTGACTTGGTCTGTAGGTTTCGCATGGTCTGCTAAGAGAGAACTTGGACTGAAAGATGTAAATGGGTGGTCTTTTACTTTATCTTTTCAAATAGGGATCTTCTCAAATGCTTCTGACCTTGGATGGAGCAGCCTGTGATAGCACTGAAGTGAATAATTCTATATTTGGCAGTTATATGTCAAAGCAAGTTTCACACACACAGCAGATGTACGTTCTGGGTGACTGCCATTAGCATGCATCTGGGGGCTTATTTGCTGGTTATCAGCAGATTTGGGGGTGGAGAATAATGAAGGCAGGAGAACCAAGGACTTGCCCCCTCATTGTTTTATTTTCTGAGTGTTGGTCCCCAAAGAAAAACCTTCTGAGTCTGAACCCTTTAATGGATCATTTATAGTTAAATGTTTGTGGTCCTTTTAACTGTGGGAAGATTTTGGATTGGGGGTGTTTCTACCGAACTGAGAGCAGGAAGCCTGGCATCTTTGATTGTTTAAATTATAATTGTTTCTAAAAGAAAAGCATTTGAAGAAATACGGTTGTGCCCTCTGTGTGGCATTGTCTGGTTTTGTGAAAGTCGATTTAGGGGATTTTCTCTGTGAAACCAATAAAGCAGCTTAAGTAATTGGAGCTAAATTTTTCTCCCTGGACCACAGCCAGTCAGTGGCGCTGGGAAGTTTGGAAGGACACGGGGAACTCAAGGTGGGGCAGCAGTGGCATCATTATCTTAGCCCAGTGTGCTGAGTGAGGGGCTGCTGCAGCCTTAAGGGCCCTCCCAGCACTGATCTGAGACCCTTCTTGATCAACCTTAATTGCTTGCACTGAAATCTTTCTCCTCCCCCTGTTTCTCCAACCTTCTCTGCTTTGTATCGTGGTAACAGTTAACATTTGTAGCTTTCCACAGCTGCTTTTTTTTCTTTAGAGATCTGAGCTGAGGCTCAAGAGACTCTCTGGGTTAGATTTCTAAATCTCTTTCCTGGAGAAGCAGGATTGAGAGGATTGGCCTAAGCCACCGAAGGGACCTGCCTTATCTACTCACAGACCAACTTAGAATAGCTTCTACAAATTGCCTAATATTTTCCTGTCTCGCTTCATTTGTAGCATGTCAAGAGTTAGAAGACCCACATGGCTTGCTTAGGGTGTAGCGAAGGTCTTTTCATCCTGTAAACACTTTGGAACACATTCTTTTAAAGCCTTAGCTTTTTCTTTCCTTCTGTCCTGTTAGACCACTCCACCCTGATTCATTCCCCTTCCTTCATATTCATTCAGTCTCTTCTCAAAGCAAGAAGCTTTAGCTGCCATCTAAGCTCCATAATTAGCCTTCATTTACTGGATGTTTACTATGTACCCTACTATGCATATTATATTATAAAAATTTGTGTACATTGTCTTATCTCCCTTACTAGACTATACATTCATTAAAATTATATACAAGGCATTATCCATTTTTGATTCTTCCCCAGTGTACCACCTTGCACATAGTGTTGAATGAATGTGGCCAGCACTGTATGATTTTCAGTCAATTTGAAAAGAATGTGAGTAATAGATACGTTATTAGGCATGTAGTCTCAATACCATTGTGTCTTATTCCACTCGTTCCAGGAAAGTGCTTATTAGCTGGATAGAATCCTCACTTCCTCCCTGCCCTCCACTTTCCTTCTCTTATCACTTGGGCGCTCTAGGTTTCCACTTATTTCTAGGAGATGTGACTTGTCCAGAGCCCCTTGTTGGCTTGGAAGCTTTTTTTTTTTTTTTTTTTTTTTTGCATGAGTATCTGTGCCTATTAAAAAGAACAGAGAGAAGAAGAATCTGTACTTCCACCCTTTTCTAGCTTCTGTTCCAACGATTGCTCCTATATTTATTTTTTCTTCTCTTTTCCTTTGTATTTAGAAAGAATTTAGGGTTCATGTGGGCTCTGAGCAGATAAAATGAGTTATTTATATCCGAAGAACCTGAGTTATTTTGAGTCCATCATTATGTGAAGCACTGATTATAAGTGAATAGGAAGGATTAAGATTTTTTTATATTTGGGAGTTTTTATATGTGTTAAAAAAGTGTGTGGGATGGGTTTTTAGATGCACTGAATATTTCATGGGTTTGTTTGTTAAGTGTTTATCTTCCTTAGCATCCAACAGTTTTCCCTAACTAATCTTTGCTTACTATTTTCCTGAGAACTGAAAGATGTTTCCTTCAGTTCTGCATTGCCTGCCAGGGCTGTGACACATGAGGCCTTTGTACTTCTTTCTGCAGTAGCTGATGAAATCCAGCATTCAGACTGTCTGGGTAGACATCTTGCAGAAAGAGATCTTTTTCTGATTTCCCCGGTTGAATTCATGAGATCACAAGTGAAACGAAAGGTTGAAGTTCAAGTACCAAATAAAAGGCTAAGTGTAACACCAGAGAGTGTGCACCAGAAATGTTCTGCATTTCTCTCCCGTGATGCCACCATTGCTCCGCCTAGCGGTGTTAGTGTTTCTCCTTTCCCCGTGTTTCTCTCAGGAGCCCACATTGTCACCACTTAGTCCCAGAGCAAAGATTCCTCAGACACTGGTTTATGCTGGGGAGACTAACGTGGCAGTAGAGAAGAGAAAACGTTTATGGGAAGTGCGCACATTGCTTCAGCATTCCTTGTGTGGAAGTTACACCGTAAGGTCCTGCGGCAGATCTTGCAGCTTTATCCATGTTCCTTTCTCCACCATACAGTTACCAGGAACCTCTCATGTGCATTCACACTGTGTCAGGCATTGCGGGCCTATATAACCTCTTTGAAACTACTATGAATGGATGTCCTGTGTGGCTTATGAAATCAGCATATTTTCTTTCAGAGGCACCCCTCCTATGTAATAGAAATATAACATCTCATGAGTGGTAATACTACTATTACTACTACTAATAATAATAGCACAAGGGCTTTTCTCTGTGCCAGGCAATATTATAAACCCTTGAAGTATATAACATTTCACTTAAAATCTCCAGCTCTCTGAAAAGGGTAATTTATCTCTGTTGAACAGCTAGGAAGCCTGAGGTTCAAGAGCTTGTTACTCATCCTGGGTCGCACAGCTAATGTGTTTCAGAGCCGAAGTTCCAACCCAAGTCTGTTTTACCCCTAACTCTGTGTCCTTAGTCACTGCTTCCTCCTTTCCTGGAAGTTGTCAAATGCCAGTACTTCCTGAAAACAGTTGTATTTTGGGGGCTCATTCTTTCATACAGCATATGAAACAGCAGTATGAATAATTAAAACCCAAGGACCCAGGTCTCTGGACCACCCATCCTCAGGATGGACTAGCTGGGGCCACAGAGACTTAACATTCCACATGCGTTAGCCTGGGGAATAGCTGCAAAGAAGATGGAGGCGTCCCCTTTTGCCCTTCAAAGACTTTGTAATCTATCCCTGCTCTCTTGCTGATGAGGCTGGAAAGACAGTAGAACCCTAAATCAGTATAGGAAACAAAGCCGTCTCCTGTCTGACCCCTCCGATACAAGGGAAGCAAGCAAAGCATGGTGGTGATGAGGGGACTGAGGGAAAGGGGCTTACAAATTCAAGGTCACATCTTAAACTTCAGAGCCCTGCTCTCACTCAGGCTAAAAAGAAGCTGTGTCTCAAAGTAGTTATGCATTATTAAATGCTTAAGGCAGTGATTCACAAAGCTCAGTCCCGGAGCCGGTGGGATCAGCATCGCCTAGGAACTTGATGAAAATACAAATTGTTAAGCCCCAAACCACATCCACTAAATATGAGTTCAAGAGGGGATGAGTCCCAGCAGTTTGAGCTTTAACAAGAAAATTCTGGTGCAGAATAGAATGTGACAACCACTGGTTTAAGGTGTATCTTAATTTTTCATCATTTAAAATTAAGTCTGGTGAAACAAGTAAAAGGAACTGATTTATAATAGTATCAACTCACCTGTCTGGAACTTACCTATTCATTTGTTCATTCATTCACCACTCATTGCAAAGCACTTTGACAGACGTTAATATATTTCATCCCTATAATAACCTATGCGATGTTCTTATCCTCATATTACAGTTAAGGGAACAGAGGTTGGGAGGCACCAGGTGACTTATCCAACAACACACAACTGCCCAGGGATTTGATCCAAGTTTCTGGACACATACCCAGCGATTTAGACAAGACAGCCCATCCTAACAAGCTCACAGTCAAGCCGGAAGACACACACACATGCAAAAACCAGAAAACCCTGCTGTCTCCATATGCCTCCGTGGTAGTGAAGTAACCTTTTTTAGTATACAGAGTGTTAATGAAGCTAATGTTCCTTTGTTCTCTTAAAACTACCCTTCCTGACAAAGGGCAAGGTGAAGAGATTAAACATGCAATCTTTTTTGTTCTGCAGTTTATAATCATGGAACTTGTTGTAAATAGTAAGATTTTAAATTTATGAGGTTTTGAACACCTGTTAGCAGGCATATTTATTCAGTAAACATGCATGTAGTGTGCCCATTATTACATGAGGTACTGAGTACGAACAATAAAAAAAGAAATAATAGATGGTCTCTAGTCACTTGGAAGATTCATTGTATGAAGTCATTAGGAAACAATAAAAGAGAATACCAGGGCTTGAGTGATGTGATGCAATAGTGGCTGAGTAAAGGGTGAGATCAGTGAGAGTCAGAACACCCATTCTCTCTCTGAGAAATTCAACCCACCAGTGGTTTCCAGGGGAATAAGTCGGTACAACAGTACACTGGAGTGGGTTGCACTCAGCTGAGGGCAAAGAGGCATGAGGCAGCATGTTTACTGAGGGGAGGGTCGGAGAGGAGAGGGGGAGGGAGGAAGAGAGGGAACATTTGTGAGAGTTTATGTGCATCTCATATCTCAACAGAAATTGCTGCATTGCTCCCTAGCTAGGTGCATCTGTTCATGTCGTCCCTCTCAGTGTACGCTGATCTCTCTTATCTCCCTCAGCGTTGGATGTATGCTATCAATATTCCTAATTTCTACCAACCTGACCCTACTTTAATATTTTGTTTGTATTTACATAAAGACTTAAAAGTTTGGGTAATTTTTCAAATGCTTAGTTTGTCTTTGTATCCTTTACCTGTTATCTTTTACTGGAGGGTCTCCTTCACTGTAAGAATCCCTCCTGCGGTGTGGATGGCAGTCCTTTGTTGTGTGAGGAGCGTGCATGGCTTCCTCTGTGTCCTTTTTTCAACCTCGCTCATGTGCTGTGCCATGGAGAAGTGTCGTGTTTTTGTGCACACAAATGTACGATACAAACTGTGTTCTCTACTTTTGGATTTTGTTTCCTGCTTAGAATTTTCTCCATTTCCTGCGTAGAATTTTCGCCTTCAAAGGAATTAACATATGCACTCATGTTTTCAACTAGTTGGTTTACGGTCTTATTTTATACGTGTAAACTTGTAAGAAATCTGAATTTTATAAAGGGGTGAAGATGGAGGGAAGAACCTAGCTTCATCTTTCCTTCTAATGTCCAAACACTCCAGACCTATCATTATAAATAATCCACTGACTTAAATGCGACCTCTATTATATACTGAACTTCCAAATTTACTTGAGTGAATTTTTGAACCACTTTTTGGACTTCTTGGCACCTTCCCCAGATTAGTCGATGCTCCTAGAATTGCTAGTTCATGCACACTTGTTAACAGCTTCCTTTGAACACTGCTTTCTGTGTCCTTTACAGAAAAGGCATGAAATGCAAACATCATTAAAGGGTATTTTCATCAAGAATATAAGGTTCATGATTTTTAATGCTATATTCCCCAAGAATGTAAACCCGTGGGCAATGTCTGAAGAATACACTCTCAATAAAGAATGGTTGGATGGATGAGCTGGTGCTTCGGTAGTGACATTGTATCTGCCCTTGACTTTCTGAAAGATTCACATATTTCATCTAGGTAAGGAAGTCACACCTAAATGAATATGATTCAGCTATTATAGATTTGCTACAATGTATCAAAAGCCATAAAACTTTTCATCATCTTTAATGCAATAAAACTTACTTCTAAGAATTTAATCAAAAGAAAGAAATCAAAAAGAAAGGGGAAAATTACATCTACAAAAAGTCTCATGGTAACACTTTATATAGCTAAACATTGATGGCAAGTAACCAAAATGGCCAATAAGATAAATAGTGAAAAAAATAATTTAAAAGCATAAATCAGGATATGATACACCAACTATAAATACATATGTACATATATGCATGTATATACACATGCGTGCACGCACACACTTACGGTGAAAAACCTAGAATGAGCAACATCAAAATGATTAGTTTTGCTGGTGGTGATATATTGGACTCTATTCCTTTATTTTTCAGAATGTTTGCAATGCTAGCATTTTGCTTGCATGGTAATAAAATAAACGGCATAATAAATCCAATGTTTGAATGAAGTACAGGCAGCATCCTTAGTCGAGCATTGTGTCACAGTACTGGCTGCTGACGCCACGTTTTGGGCTTCATGCAACAAGGAACGGGTCAAACAGAATGACATCTGTAAGCATGGCACTTCGTTGAAGACCCACCTACGCAAATATTCAGAGTTTTACTGGCCTTTTGAGAATGAGGAAGCCCCAAGCGATGTCTACTTTTCATTTTTTGTGTGTACACACATCCCATTTATTTAAATCCCTTTCATTTTTCAGAGTTAACCAAACATTCCATTTGAATGTGCAAGTCACACAGTGAATTAGATTGTTTGCCCTTGGTCTGTGAATACTTGCATGGCTATAGGGCAAGAAGAGATGAACTACCTCCCACTGAATATCTGTTTTTTAACTCTGTTTTCAAAGTTCTGTAAAATTGGTAAAACCTTATTTTTGGTCAGATATCATAGCTATATATGTAATCTAAAAAAAAATTTTAAGGGCTTTAAGTTCCAACCTTGGCTGCATAGCTCAGTTGGTTAGAGCATTGTCCTCACATGCCATGGTTGCAGATGTGACTCCCAGTCAGGGCAAATGCAAGAATCAATCAAAGAATGCATTAATAAGATATCAGTCTCTCTCCCTGTCTCTGTCTTTCTCTCCCCCCTCAAGCCTCCCTTTCCTTCTCTAAAAATTAATAAATTCAGAATTTTGGGGGTTTCATGCTAGGCAACAATAGCAAATATGAAAGATACTGGGTATTTTCAGGGTCAGAGGGGAAGACCACGGTTTTAAGTGGAGCATTCTCGTAACAATGCAAATGTTACACAGCACCTGCTATGACCTGTTCCTGTGTGTCTTTGCCGCGCTCCTGAAACTGCCTGTCAAGCTGTTCATTTCTGTTCCTCATTCCTCCCATTAAACCTGGGCTTTCACATATTGTCTTTGGCATCAGGACCAGCTGGCTTAATAGCTATCTTATCTATGTTTTCATTTTGTTCTTTGGTTTTTTATTCCCATGGCTGAGCCTTTCTGGATGACATTTGTCTTGGCTTCCATGTGGAATAGAAAGCTGCAGTCATGTTATTAGACACCTAAAATGAGTTCAAAGATTGCTTTGAATGCTCTCCTTCCATCTGGAGAAATAGTTGCTTGTTGGAGTTTGGACATCGGCAGCAGGTAATTTAGAGGGAATTGGCAGTGAAGCGCAGGCAAGGTCTGCTCGATGGAGATGGTTTAAAATTAAGCAGTTATTAGAATCTGCCTCTAACTCTGCCCCTTTACATGTTCAACTAGTAGAAACTCCTCCAAAAAAATACAAGGCCAGGTCTGTGGACACGCAGAATTGGGACTTGCCCTGCAGCGGTGGCTCTCAAAGCCCGGGCCCTGGACCAGCAGCATCGGCATCACCCGGGACTCGTTAGGAATAGAGACTCTCAGTGCCCACAACAGACAGACTGAATCAGGAGCTCTGGGGTGGGCCCCGTGGTCTGTGTTTCAACAGGTCCTCCAGGGGGTTATGATGCACACTCAGGTTTGACAACCGCGACTGTTACAAGAACGGAGACTCTGGGCACAGTCTCACTGCCCTTTCCTTCCTTTACTTTTGACTACACAATACAGGAAACCCCACAATGTCAGATGTCAGATGTCAGATGTCAGATGTTACAGGGAGGTGCACTTCCACTCCTCAGTGGAACTGTTTTTGACCATTTCTGTTTTTAGATACATGAGTAACACTTTTTATACTCTAAAATACATTCTTCTTTATGTATCATCTGAAAAAGTATGTATTGCCATCTTCTTTGAGAAATAAGGATTTAGTTTACTTATTCATAGTCCTTTGCCTTTCTCCTGCCTCCTTCAAATTTTTCATCACCTACCATTTTTATTTTTGGTTCTTCCAGAGATGACCTTTATAATTTTAAATTACATACTTCAGTTTTCTAAGTACTCACCCATTGAACTTAGTATATATATAAAGTGGAGAAATTGACATCTGCTTCCCACCCCTTCCTTTCTTCTTCCCCCTTTCAGGTAATTTTAGACTGTTGACATTCTGTTTTACAATGATAAAATATTTGGTGATGAATAGTTCACGTGTTGCTTCTGAAAATTACAGGTAGTGTTTGCAGTAGGATGATTATGTAAACAGAATCGAGCAGAGCGAAGGGGCAGTATCTGACTTAGCGCCCTGCTCACCAGCGCGTGCCCTGCCCTTGACTGCTTGGCCGGGTCTGGTCCGCAGCCTAACATTATCCCATAACATTTCCCAGTACTTTCTGGAGGCATTAAGCAAAAATGTGAAAAAGTGAGTTTGAGAAACACTCAAGGAAACTCGAAGACACTGCTTACTATAGGATTCTTCAAAGCCTTTAATTTCTAATGAAAATTACTAATCAAGAGAGGGATCGCTGTATAGCATTCCTCAAATGGAAGACGTTTCTCATAAGGCATCCCAAGGAGTCAGTCTGATCTAGAACATGTGTGGACAGATGTCCTGTGGCATCTGTGGGGCCCCTGACCCAGAAGACGCCCTTTCTGCCTAGAATCTGCATCTTTCCCATTGCGGAACCTCATCGTCTAGTATGACGCTCAGACCTGGTGAGCCTTCATTCACCGAGATCTTGCCCTGCCTTGTTTGACCCGAGAAAGCACTTTTCCCTCAGCTACCATGTTTGCCTGTGAGAACCGCATGTGTGTGTGTGTGTGATTGATGGTGTAGTCAGGTAATGCCAACACAATTCTGCCTCTGCCAGGGCTCACTCGGTGATTTTCTTTTATTAGATAATATAATTGTGATCTGCATGCTTCCTAAATGCTTGGTTTCTCTTGAGTTTTTTTTCCTAGTTTATCTTAGAGTTAGGGGCCTTAACCATCTACCCCTCAGAAGGTAATTTCTTTCTGAAAAGCAGAGCCAGCTCCTAGGAAGTTGACTCATTTAATATGAGAAAACTCCTGGAGTACATTTTCAGTTCTTAAGATTTCATGTTTTAATACCCGAATTCTTAGCCACTTAAATAGAAGGCCTTTTCTTTTCGAAAGGACTGTTTTGGAATGTGGCAACATAGGAAACATTTCATTTCAGTCTGATTCATGCTTTAAGAATATACCGTTCTTGAGGACAGCAGCCTTGGCACATTGCGATATATTGCAGAGTCTAAGCAAGCACATCAGTAAATGGACACAGAGTGGATGCTCAATAAAAAATATTTATTAATCAATGTTGACAAAATGAAAGCTTCCTTCTTTTGCTGCTACAGATTTGTTTTCTTTTTTTCCTTTGTCATGAATGTGTAATCTCTCAGTCAGAAGGAAGTGGACTTGCGTTTATCTTTCCGGACGGTGAGCCCAGCCGAACTGCCTTTGAGACACTTTGTCTTATCAAGCTGACCACGTACCCTGACATTCTTACGTGAAACCTGTGCCTTGTGTGGATTGACCCAGTCTTGAGATACTCAAAAACCAATCCAGATGTTTTTTAACTAAAGCAACCAGCTCGTTTCCTTCGACCAAATTGAGAATTTTGCATAACGATTCATTCAGAAACCAATTATTCGGTGCCTACTTTGTGTAAAGCTCTGTGCCAAGCACAAAGTGAGCAAGGCAGTCTCCTCACCCTTAATATTCACTCTTTGCTTGGGAACAGTGGACATACATATGGGGACCTAAAATGCAAAGCAGAGGCATGCCATGTAACAGGACCATGAATGCAGGCCTTTTGGAGTTGGGGAGGGCTCGAAATAGTCACATTTAGGTTATTTTAGTAGAATCTCTGACATTATCCAATCCTAACAATGCATCCTAACTGGTAAATGCTGGGAGGACTGTAAAGAAACATAAAGCCTGGTTTGTGCCCTTGAAAAACTTGATCAAGAGACAAGCCATGAATGCAGAAATGTAGGTAATAATAGAAGCAGTAACCAGAGTAAGCTGAAAGATATATGAGCTGTCCTAAAGCAGAACATGATTAATCACCAGATGAATTGATTTGCATTTCAAAAACCCTTCCTATCGGCTTCCATTGGTCTTTCACACGTTCTCAAGACATTAGAATGTCCCAGATGTTTAGTAATAAAAGTGTAGAGCTGAGTAGCCTGTGTCAAGGCTGGAGAGAAAAGAAAGGTCAGAATTTTCAGGAACACTGTCACTGACGAAGGAAGCAGTCAGGTTTTGAGTGGTTTAGAGAAGACACCAGAAGGGACAAGAGGCAAACAATGCAATAATGATTTAGAGTTTCTGTTCTAAATAATCTTGGGTTTGAGCCGCAGGTTTGCTACTTTGCTCATTGTGAAGCCTTGGGCAAGTTTCGTCTTCTCCTACACCTCAGTTTTCCTATTAACAAAGTGGGAACTCTACTGTTACACAGTTTACAGGATCATTGTGAGGACAAAATGAAATACTGCACATGAAGTGCATAGAAAGAGTTTGCACAGACTACGCACTTGTGGGTGCTGTACTACTCAACGCAGAGCAGCCGCTTTTCCATCACCAGTATGGTCTCCTCCCTGATTGTAAAGGATAATAATAGTACTTCTGCATCGACTTTGGCGTGTGAGAATTAAATGAGATAAACCTGCACAATGTTTAGCTAGGGCTACTGCTTACTGCCGTATGATTACTCACTGCACGTCTCCAGAGGGACTCGGTCCCTTCTTTGTCATCAGAAATAACAAGTAGTTATCAGTGCATTTTCTTGAGGAAGAAGCATGTCTTTCCATTTTACACAAAGTTATCATATTTGCTCACAATGGCCAGGCAAACAATGGGTGCATGTTAAATTCTGATACCAAAACTGCTACCAGCAACTATGATTGCTTCTGCTAGAAACCCGGGGATTTTCGCCTCTGCTCTGCTCACATGTCCTTGCTTAAAAGCTTCACCTCTGCCCTGGAAGGAGAACATTGTCTGGACAAGTAAGAGCTGATCGGGTTGTAGTATTTCACTGGGTATTTTCAAAAACTACATAGGATAAATAGTGGTTTGCATTTTATAGGAGAGGAAATTGTTCTGCCTCTTTCTGAAGGGCCCTCGGCCCCTAAGTGATAGAGTGATAGAGCTGGAATGTGAACCCAGGTCGGTCTGATTGCCTTCTTCATTGACGCATATGGCGTGCCCAGATGACAAGTCCATCCTTGCTGTCAGTGACAGGGGAACTGCCTCCAGGCTGTATGAGAGGATTATGGTCAGATAGGGATGTGAAATGGCGACATGCTTATAATCTAAGTGTGGCTGCTGGGGAGGTTCCATTAACACGTGCAGGCAGAGGTCATAAGGTAGAGTCCTAAGACTTTTCTTTTCCTAAGATTGAAGTACTAGGGCTCAAAGAAGGCGCACCGTGTTTTCTCTCTCTGCTAATGTTTGCATTTTATTCTACAGCCCAGAAATATTCTTGGCCTCTGAGTAGATTACATTTTCATAGCAATGCAGAGGATTTAACTCCCACAGATGTTAATGGAAGCCATATAGCTATGCAGCACTTTCAAAATGTACCACTTAATGTCTGAACCTTTTAATCATGCTGGAAAATTTTTTTCTAGCAAATAAACACAAATCTATTTTTGTACAAACAAAGGAAAGAAACAAGCATGCATTCTGTTTCACTCTGTTCCTGGAGTATATACTGACTCTCTCTTTGAAAATTCACCAAGCCTCTCTGAAGCTTCCCCCAGACTTGATGGCTTCCAGACTCAAATGCAACCCTCATTTATCTGGAGACAAAAAAAACAACCAAAGAAAGGAAACCTTCAAATAACTAAAACTTTCTACATTAATCTTCGTGGGGAAATTTTTTTCTAGGAAGAGTCAGAGAGCAAGCTTCTGTCAGGGATTTATCCTTAAAAGCAACCTAAAGATTTTACCAAGGGACATAGGACACTTCCAGCCCAGGCTCCTCTACTTCATAAACGCACTGTAGTGGACGATGAAAATCGGCAGTAGACCTCACAGCAGTCGGAACTGCACAATGTCACACTCACCATTGTGTGATCGTGGATTCACACACATTGATGTGGCTCGTGTGTGTGACCTGATGCCACTGACGTTAGCGAACAACAGCAACAGAAAGATTCTATAAGCTATTCCGTTTGAGAAATGAGTTTATTTACTGCATATTTTTCTATTAACACCAGTTATCTCCGTGCGGTCCCTGGGCCAGCTGCATCAGCAGCATCTGGGAACTCGTTAGCAGTGCACGTTGGCAAACACCAATGCAAACGTACTGAACCAAAGCCCCTGAGAGCGGGGCCTCCAAGTGATTTTGAGCCAGTGGTATGAGAACTGAGTTAACTTGAGTATTATTTGTATGCCTCCTGGGTAGGGGAAGGAATTTTTTATAGCCTGTTGCCCATTTTTATACCAATTAACTATGTCCGAGTATACTGGAGGTCAGTCAGTGCACTGTGACATGCTGTGCTGAATGAACCTCGCTGTGCAGAGACGCGGAACCCGATACTCAGAAAGAAATCAGACACAGAGAGAGAAACGAGGGGACAGGTAGGAACGTGGGTGTTGGTGCACAGGTGAAAGAGGTCGGGCATCTGCCTTCTTCCTAACAGTTCACAGCAGCGGTTCCTGCCTTTCTGAACTACGGAATTCAAGTTTTTTTTAAAAAAATGGGGCTAAACAAAATGTCATACAGAAGGTCAAACATAAGAGGTGTGTCTAGTGCTACTCAGTTGACGGTTATGTGCAGTCTACTTTCAGCTGCTTCGCCATCCTCGGATATATGCTGCCGCTGTAGCCCTCGCCGTCGGGCATGCGAATTACCGGTTGCTCGATGCCCGTCACTCTGGAGGCAGGGAATACCATGCTGTGTTTATTTTCGTTGTTCCTTAGTGAACACCTAATACTGGCCTGGTGTCCGATGGATATCCGTGGAACTAAGTCAAGCCCTTCTGGTTTGCGGGGAGCTTCGTGCCTCCCCGCATCACCCAGGGTGACATCACCCAGGTTGGAAGGGAGACGAAGAGCACAAACCAGGGGAAAGCTGAAGAGATCGCAGGGTCAGAGGGGGAGCGTGGCAAATCGGGAAAATATTCAGGGAGAGCCTGATATGTGGGAAAATGTGCTCTTTGGAGAAAAACAAAGAATTGTGTATGAAGAGGAAAAGTTGGACCGTTAGCATTTGACAAGAATTGAGCATTCAGAAAACCAAATGGAGCAAGCTGGGGGCGGCAAGGCAAGACTGGATGGAAGATATGAAATGCCGTCAGTGGTAGGAGAGAATCAAAAGTGTAGGGGAGGGGTGGGAATGAGAACTCTATCTTTTATTTGATCAGCTAGACTGCGGGACTTGAAAGTCCATTGTAGCCTTATTGTTCCATCATCAAAGGAAAGGCCCACTCACACAATTATTTGTCTGTCGGTGTCCCCACAGCTGGCTGACCAGCTTCCCTAACAGCCCCCACTGGATGTTCTGTCCCTTGGCAACACACGTTGTTTCCGTGTAGCTGGTTCGAGAGGCTTTTTCTTGAGGACAGCCACTGAGTGGCAGTCCCTTTCTTCATCCTTGTTAGTGTGTCCCTGAACACCAGGAGGGAAGGGCCAGGGGCCTCCAGGGTCAGCACCTCACTCAGGAGCCATCGCCCCTCTACCTGACTGACTGAGGAGACTGTAGGTGCAAGGCCTGGGCCGAGGCGGGATCCCTTCTCTTGGTCTCACCATTGGAGACCTCCGTCTTCTGTGGTTTGGGGGAGCTCTCAGCAGTGCCTAGGGCTGCCAGGAGCCCCAGCTGTGGGGTCGAAAGCAGCAGCTGCATTAATAGATATGCATGTGCTTCACTTACAATTGTCTTAAGCAAACTGCATTTTTAAATTTTTTAATTTTTTGATAAATCAGTCACTTTTTTCTTAAAATAAGTGTGTGTATGTGTGCATGTGTGTATACACACACGCACATATACATATACATATATACATACACACACACACATATACACACTTTAAAAAAACATTAAAATGTCTCCAAATTCCACCAAAGCAGAAATGACAACTGTCACCATTTCGGTGTTGCACTTTCCTGATGTGCACGTCTGTGTCCTGGAGAAGGTAAACATATCCTTTCAGGAAATGGCAATGGCAGGACAGTGTATTCGTCTCACGGTACTTGTCCTCCACTGTGGTCTATCGGTTACTGTAATTTACTGACTCAGGGGTTACCGTGGGAGAAAGTGACGCCCGGGTTTTCATGCATTCCCCTTCACTCTTACAGGTTAAACTTTTCTCCTTCCAAGTTCTTTCACATCCCCTGCAAGTGTGCCCAAATCTCTTCCCATCTTAATTAAGCCTGGGGTGCCCCAACCCCCCTGCACAATGGATCCCTCTCTCGGTTTTAGCTCACTTCTCACAAGAATACCCTAGATACAGCCGCCATCCCCAACCTGCCCAGTGTGACTTTTGCCTGGTCCTTGCTCCCAGGTTCGTCTGTCCCCAGACTGTGTTAACAGTATTTTCAATAATGCACCAGCCGGTCATCAGACTTCAAAGTCCAAAGAACATTCTTTTCTTTTCTGACAAGGCTTCTGTGCTACAGTTGGCACTTTGGATTTTTGCTCCTTAAAATTCTAGTGTCTGGGCTTCTGTGACTGAGCCTGAATTTACTATAGCCTATCTCTGCCACCTAGAGGCAACTGTGCAATTTTGGGCAGCTGTCTCAACCTCTCTATGCTTTGTTTGCCTCACTTTTAATTATTTTTTATTGTTGTTCAATCACAGTTGTACCCATCCCCCACCCATTACTCACACCTGCCTTACCCATCCCCCACCTCCTACATTCAATCCCGCCTTGTCTTTGTCCTTCAGTCCTTATACATGTTCCTTGATGACCCTTTTCCTTCTTTCCCCTGTTATCCCCTCCCCCTGCTCTCTGGATACTGTCACTTTGTTCTATGTCTTTGGTTCTTGTTTGCTTACTTGTTTTGTTGATTAGGTTCCTATTATAGGTGAGATCATAGAGTATCTGTCTTTCACCACCTGGTTTACTTCACTTAGCATAATGCTCTCCAGTTCCATCCATACTGTTGCAAAGGGTAGGATTTTCTTTCTTTCTGCTGCATAGTATTCCATTGTGTATATGTACCATAATTTTTTGATCCATTCATTTACTGATGGGCACTTAGGCTGTTTCCAGCACTTGGCTATTGTAAATTGTGTTGCTGTGAACATTGGGGTGTGTGGGTCCTTTTAAATTGGTATTTCAGGGTTCTTAGAGTGTAATCCCAATGGTGGAATCGCCGGGTCAAAGGCAGTTCCATTTTTAGTTTTTTGAGAAAGTTCCATACTGTTTTCCACAGTGGCTGCACCAGTCTGCATTCCCACCACCAGTGCACTAAGGTTTCCTTTTCTTCACTGCCTCACCAGCACTTGTTTGTGGATTTGGTTATGATGGCCATTCTTATCCAGTGTGAAGTGGTACCTCATTGTGGTTTTATGTTGCATCTCTCTGATGGCTAGTGATGCTGAGCATCCTTTTTATTTATACAGAGGGCCCAGAGACATATGTTTGCCTCATTTTAAATTGGGGCTACTACTAGAACCTAGTATCTGGGCTTCTGGGATATCCCAACATGTAGAACTTTTTAAAGATAGATTAAATGAACAAATTACATACTTAGAATACAATGTATTCTTGCAGATGTGGATTCTTATAGATCTTGTAGATGACATCTTCCATGCCTGCTCATTTTATACAGGTTAGTTTTTGAATCAAGACTGAGGAGTTCATTAGAATTCTGATTACTCTGTCCATAATTGTTCAAAACTCTAAGTTCTGAGGACTGTCTCCATTGCCTGCGTTGGTAGAGCCTTGACTCTTGGCCCCCGTTTGCTGTCCTGCAGCTGCTTGTCAAGGCTAGAATGTGGATGTGCTCACTGGGCTCGTGCTCTTTGCTAGTCAGCAGGAACAGCCTGACTTTTTTAATTTGCAGAGAATAAAACTTCATCAGTTATCTGGAGGGAAACAACTTTCTGTTGAAGTGCTATCAAAAAAATATTCCCTCTTCTATGCAGAAATCATTTATGTATATATACCAAGCGTTATTCCTTCCAGAAAACAAAGTCTCTCTTTTTGAGCTGCTTAGAGGTGGAATGTGAAATAGCCACGTTGTCCTTAGATTCTCAGCTGCAGCGCCCCCTTCCCCCGGTTCCCGCGGCCTTGTGCTTCTCCCGGATGCCCAGGGACCCACTGCTCACTTCAGCCCTCCCGTACCCGGAGTGTTCTCTTTCTCCTCACCAACTCTCAGAAATACACACACAGTTTTCCTAAAGCCCTATTTTCTCAAGGTGCCACAAGTTTTAATAAATGAGCAGTCCCCAGAATTTTATATTTCATAAAAACCCAAGTGCCTCCTGGAGAGTGACATTAGTCGTGGGAATTTAAGGCCATGTAAGGCCAGTATTTCAAATTTCTGACAATCTGATGAGAGCAGTAGACGACGCCTTCCACCCCCAGATGTGCATTAACACCTAATAGGCACATACACTTTTAGGGTTCATGAATCTCCTGACCTTTGGTGTCCAAGTTAATAAATAAAAAGTCCTCAAGTTTAGGTAATTATTTCCAAATCCATAAAATGAAGGGGATGGTCCTTGGCCCGGTTCTCAATGTTAGGATACAGCAGTTCCCATTTTCCCAAGCTAAGTCAGATGAGAAAAAGGTTACTGCATCACCAAAGACTTCTGAAATCTGTCATCCAACATTAAAAACGTGCCACAGAGATTTGCAGGACGATTTCTTTTCGCACCTTTGGGATCAAGAGGAGTCTCTGGCCCAGCAACTTGCAGACCAATTGGAGAGCTTGCCAGGAAAGGAACTGGATTCTTCCCAGTTCAGCCGCCCCCTCCTGGACTGGCCACATGTTTTACCTCTTAAGCTTCTCTAATTGGACTATATCTAATGAAGCAGGGGTGGACTGCTAAAAAGGAGAATTTTAACTAAACTAGTAAAGTACCAAGGGGAGGGGAGGATTATGGTAGCTTTTAGATGCTATTTAATACCCTCTTTATCGGGAAATATTTTTCACTGAAGTACACGTTCAAATTTAACAAATTAAAAAGATTATTTAATGTGGTCAGCCTCTAAATTTGTGAAGTCATGTTAATTGTAAGTGTTGATAAAACCAAAAATCTTTATTAGGTAAGAGAGTTCAAGATAATTGGTGTCCAACATTACAAACATTGTATAAGAGCTATGAATACCAGTAGAAATTAACCTAATTGCTCTCACCTGGCTTTTTTAACCTTTTATAGATACCGTATTTTTCAGACTGTAAGATGCACTTTTTGACCACATATTTTTGCTTCAAAAATTTTTTTACTATTTTCCTCCTCTAAAACCTAGGTGCGACAGACACAACCTAGGTTTTAAATATTAATTTTTGCTCTCTTTTGAAATTCCAGTGAGCACTGAACTAGGAAATAACATAAAACATAGCTAAATAATATATATTATACATTGTTAGTGGACACCTGATAAAAATAAAGAAAAGGATAATGTAATTAGAAATTAAAATAGCATCCAAGATTCACAATAGCAAAATATATGTGTCTTGTTTGGCATTTTCTGTAGAAAAGAAAGGGAACTTTACTTTGAATATACCCTGGAGATTTGGGGACTGCAGATGTGTATATTCACAGACCCATATTGGAGTTATTTATCAGAATCAAAAGATTAAAGAGCCTTTTAAAATATAGTTGTATATCTTTGCTACTTCAACTCCTGAAAAAGATAAATACATATATACCCACTTTAAGTAGACCCTGCCAAATAAGTCAAAAAGTTGCTCACAATTGCAACACCGGAATGGTGTGGTTTATTCCTATTTCTACCTGTTCTCCCCACAGGTCCTTTCTCTTTGTCCTGTAATCCCTTTCCACAGTTCAGCGGCCTCTCCAGTACTGTCTGAAAGCAGTGATTCTCAGAGGGGTCAAAATGAAACAGCATCGAGGAAACCCCAGAGGCAGCACACAGCCAGCGGCCTCGAACTCATTGTTGCAGAAATTAATTATTAAAATAGAGCGATGCCTGTATTTAATATGGCTTAGAATTTAGGGTGCTTTTATTCGTGAATTTGTTTTTGGCCTTTTCTGAATGCCTGCTTGTAGTCCTCTTTTTCCCCCGGCAGCAGCTCCTGCCGAGCAAATGTGGCAATCCTGACAGTTGCCACTTTCAGCAGCCTTGCCTTTCCCTTCTGTTCCTCCTCCATGTGTTCCTCTAGCTGGGCCAACTGTGAGGTGTCTACAAAGAGGTACAAATGGCAGTAATTAGTAAATATCGCTCTGGAAGTTAGAACAAATACATGTTATATGTGCCGGATGTTGACAGGGGAGCCGTGGAGCCAGCATCTATCTGCAGGCACAGCCTTTGCACAATTTATATTTGCGTTAGGTGAATATGTATTTGATCGGGTGTAAGCTTCTCGAGGAAAAGCATGGTGTTTCATTTTCTCTCCACATTGCATGAAAATATCATGCATATAAGTAGGCTGCAGAGGTCTTTAACAGGAAATCTCTAGCTGTCTGGAATAAAGCCCTGCGTGGCTTCTTCGTACTTGTCTCGGTTTAGGAGCAGAAGAACATGAAGCAGACATCCCTGTTTGCGTGTACTTGTGTGACAGAGATGGAAGACTGTCTTCATTAGTTTAATCATGAGGAGAAGGGTAACTAGGTGTTCACTTCTGCTGAGCTCAGCACAGGAGAAAATGGGCTCAGACTGCAACAACAAAAGTTGAGTTACTTATATAGACAAGTGTCCTGATGCTGTAAGCTCTTCAAATGAGCCATTAGAGGACTAGATCTGTGGTTTGCAAAAAAGAAGAGAGTGATCCTGTGTGAGAGGCAAACGGAGATGAGCCGATTTCTCCCTCTTTTTGATTTACTATCTTTGAAATGGTTCCTGTGCAGAAGTAAGCTGCATTTGGTATTCGTATCTAAATAAAGTCATCACTCTTCAGTTTTGATTGCTATTTATGATTAAATAGGATATTTTAAGGTAGAATATAAACTCTCAGTTGTTTAATCCCTTGCTTTGTTTATTAGCCTGTGCTAGTCAAGGGTAGGCCAATGTGTGTATGGAAAGGAGTGGCCTGTGTGGGTTGACAGTGGAGAGAGATGAGCAGGGACCAGATTCTGAATCACAAACACACTGGGCTGAAGGACCTGTGTGGTAGCTACAGTGACCTTCGTCTGATGAGTCTATTTTAACTCCATGGTATGGTTTTTTCTCTGTTGACTTCTTAACTTCTTTAAAACTTATGGAAGTAATCATTTTCACTTTTTAAAATATTGATTTAATGCCTGCAACATATTTCACCACGGGGATATAATACAATCCCTCTAGTTAACAACTCCTCTGTTATTAGACATTGATTCTAGTTGCGCCTTTCTGTAAATCATGTTGCAGCGAACGCTTTTTGGTAAATCCGTGTTGACATTTAATATTATTTCTTTAGCAATAACACTTTAACTCCATCTTTGTCCCATGATCTAAACTTTATGCTAACCTTGTATTCAACTTTATAAGCATATAGAAGAGACATAGGGTGTTAAAATGTCATTGAGACTTTAATTTTTTGTTGTATTCACTTTCAGTGCTTCATCAACTATTCTGTCTCAGAAGTATGACAGCTACATAGACTTCAGCTTCTTACCTTAGAAATATCTACTTTAAATTAACCAGGCCTAAATTTGAATAGATAAAGGAGACATATTTGAACATGATTGCACCTTTTAGAAAGGATTTTTTTAGGGACAAGTTCATGCAGTTGTCCCCAGCCTTTTTGGCACCTGGAACCTGTGCCATGGAAGACAATTTTTCTATGGGTGGGGCGGGGAGGGGGCACTGCCACCCTCAAAGCTTTGCTCACTTGCCCGCCGCTTACTTCCTGCTGTGTGCCCGCTTCCTGACAGGCTGTGGACTGGCACCGGTCTGCAGCCAGGCGTTGGGGTCCCCTGAACTGAAGAGTTTATTTAATTGGTGTCAGCCTTAGTGTGCTGTGCAGTCAAATTTGCAAAACTGCAGTGTACACGTACCTTTCTAAAAATAAATCATTTGGACTCTGTAGTAGTTGTTTGCAAACTTGGCCGAGTATCCAGGTTACCTGAAGAATGCTTTAGCGATGCCGTTGAGTAGGCCCACTAAATCAGACTACCCGAGGGGTTGTCCTGGAGAATCGGCACTTGAAAAATCTGACCAGTTGGTTCTGATAGTCCACCAGGTTGAAGAGCTGCAGAGCCAACGCTGTCTTTTAGCTTTTAGCCTGTGATGCTTTTAGATTTGAAAGGATATCAGACAAAAGGAAGGACATGTAGAAGAACCAGGAAACTATGCAAGTTAAGGAAACACAGCCTTTGAAACTCTTTTTCTTCCAAGAAATCCCACAGCACTCTCCCATATCCTTACCCTTATTCTTTTCTTGATCATTAAAGAAGACAGTGAGGAACTCTGGGTTTAGAAGACTGTGTAACTTTTATGCACTGCTTTGCTTCACTATAAGAAGAAAAAAAAGACTAGTAGAATGTGAAAGTAAGTACATACGCAAAAAGGTTTTTATATAAGGCAGTAGTTACTGACCACCCCATTGTTCTAAATTTACACACTAATTATGTATTGTATCTATTCACTTACTAAGAAAAAACAGAGCTTGCTGTCCTACCTAAGAGAAAATTATTTGCTTCCTCTATATCTCAAAAGAGAGAGGACATGATCTTCCCAAATATTTATTTACTAAATCCATTATGTGCACTGACTATATCAGCAGCCCCTGCCGTCTATTCAACAACAAGCATACAAGTGAGAATGATCAGGACTAATAATTAATCTGAGTGTTTCTGGGAGCCCTGTCTGTGCTTGAAAGGAGAGGAGGAGTGTGATAGTAGAGACTGGAGGGGGGAGATGCTTTCTCAAGTCCAACTACATAGACATGGTGGGGGGGAGGGGGCAGAAAAAAGCAAAAATAGCCACATCAGGCTAGAGAGGATCTGGAAATAAAAGTTGGCAGGTAAGGCACAGGCCCCTGGAGGAAACTCTTCAAGGCAGTAATCAGCACTTAAGCCTTGATCTTGAGTGTAATGGCATATGGAAGCTTTTGTGATGCAACAAATCAACACCAACTTTGGCTTTCCTTACGAAAAAGTTAATTTACAGAAAGATATCTGAGCTCCCTGCTAGAACAGGACTGGAGAACCAGGCTTTGCAAATAGCAAAGAATCAATAAGAGTCTATTGCTTATGCTACATGTCAGGAGTAGCGACTGTGCAAATCAGCTCCTTAGAGTTATTCCAAACCATATTACCCATGCCTGCGGTTCACTGCAGCAGGGAAAGAAAGCCCTGGGGAGTCTCGTACCGGCAGTTGGGTGCTCCAGCCAGAAAATGACATGTGTAATTTCCACCCACCATCCACTGGCCAAAATTAGTCACTTATCTCCTCCCAAATGCCAGGAGATGATATCCTCCCACAAGCACAGAGAAAGAGGAAAACCAGATGTAGGTGCACATCGGATGCCTCTGTGATGGGCAGGAAGTAAAATCCAAGAAACTGGGGCACAGGAACCTTTTCTTGGATGGTCTTGTGTGGGTGCTTCTGCTAAAATGGACGAAGCCAGATGACCCTCAAGACTCCGTCACTGACATTCAGATGTCAGGGAGGAACTGTCTGATTGGCCTGGCTGTGGGTTCAAGTGCTCACCACTTTTCCCCAGGTCAGCAGGGGACAGTATGGGCAGTAACAAAAGTTTAAAAAATGAAATGGAATCCAGGTGCTGTTAGGAAGCAGCCTAGGGTGTGAATGCGAAGTGTTTGCTGAACAGCAAAAATATCCACTTCAATTGAGAGGCAGCCAGGAAGCTTCTCATTTCAGCATTCACTGAATATTTATGGAGCACTCACTCTGTGCTCTTCTCAGGACTGTGAGCGCAGTAGATGAAGTCATCCCCCTCACCGAACCTGCGTTTCCAATGGTCAGATAGTGGTGGATTGTTCGGTGGTGTGGAGAACATTCTGCAATCATGCGGGTAGGAAATGATTACACGGTTTAGGCAGCCACTGTGAGACAGATTTTAGGTGTGTCTGTGTCTCATCCCTAGGAGATTTGAAACTGAAGCTGACTGGCCATTTATTGCAGATGTTACGAAAGGATTGCATCGATTATGTGAGAGACTGAGAGCAACCTTGCCTAGGTTTCTTCCAGCTCCAAGTTCAATAGATTGATGAGAGCACAACAATAAAGTTGTCATTGGGAAGCAGAGACGTGGAATGAGAGAATCTGAGCAACGTGATCCTCAGGGAGGAAACCTTGCGGGTTGGCAACAGAGCCCTCCATAGGTTCCCTGCAGTAGAATTCTCACTTGGAGAACCAGGTGGGCACCTCAGCTTTCGCTGCCGCTGCGAGTCCCGGTCACCACGCCTACTCACCTGCTACTGTACTTGGCCTTCTCTCCTGGCACAAACTGTCTGGGCTCCTGTCTAGGGCCATACTCTTCATGTGTTCACTAGATCCTTCTGTTCTTGCCTGCTCTGGGTCACCATTTAGCCTTTCTTCTCCTGTTATAATTTTTCTCTCCTTTATGGGTAGCTCCAATTAGCATTTTCATATATAATTCTTCTTTTACTAAAAAAATCCCCTGTCTTTGTTCCCTGTCTTCGTCTAGCTACTGCCTCATTTCTCTGTCCCCCTTTATGATTAAAATCACCTAAAGAGTTGCTCTTACTCACTGTCCAAGACTCCCCTCCCCTTCCTCAGGAGCCCTCTGCAAACAGGTGTTCTCCCTTCCCCCCACCACCGTTGCTGTGGCAGAGGCAGGCCCGCTGCATTGCTAAACCCTGTAGTGGATTCTCGGCCTGGCATTGGACACATTGGATCATTTCCTTTTCTTCACTTCTGGGACGCCAGTCTCCTGATTTTCTTCCTACCTTGATAGCCACTCTTTCTCATTCTCTCGGCCAGTCCTTCCTCATCTCTCCAGCTTCTAAATGGCAGCATACCTCTGAGCTCAGTCCTCAGATGACATCCCATTTCTACTTTTCCTTCTTCCCTGGTCATCTCCTCTAGTCTCATGGCTTTAAAAACCTCTCAATATGTTGAAGACTCCCAAAATATATTGAAAACTCCCTTATTTGTATTTCTATTCAGACATTTTCTCCAGAATCCAGGCATGCATGTCCAGTAACCTACTCACAATCTCAATTTGCATGGTAGGATAGGCAGTATTGTTGCCCCATCCGTATTTCATCAGAACTCACATTTCCATGCATTTTGATCTAACTTCCCATTGCAAATGCCTGTGACTTTGCTGAAGGATGTTCTCTGTCCACTAGAGTCCATGCAGTCTACTTGTCCCATGCATAGGGCTATGTTAACCCTAGGAGTGCCCTTCAACCCATGACGAATGGAATTGATGGGCAAAAGTTCAGCTCCCTCACCCTTAGGGACCACTATGTTCTGAGTTATATTCTATTTCCCATCGTTTCCCAGGGAGATTGAGCTTCATTTCCCCATGGTGCCTGCTGGCCTGGTAATGTACGCTCTAGAGTGTCGTTTCTCTACTTCGTTCACTTTCTCCAGTCCCCTATATGTTTCCTGGGATTATCTCCCAAATACACTATTTACATTCACATACATGTCTTAGGGGCTGCTGATGGGGAAAACCCAAACTAAGACAGGTGTCAAATTGATATCTCAACTAACATGTCCCAAACTAAGCTCAAGGTATTCATTCTAACCTGTGCTTCCTAGTCTTGCCTGTCGCAGTAAAAGGGTAATTCTTCTAGTTACTTGTCAAAAACGTTGATGGTTATTTTTCTCTCATTCCTCATACACAATTAGACCATCTACCTTCAAAATTCAACCACTTGTTTTTCTCCGTCGGGTTTCCCTCTCTGGCAAGGTATGATATTCAACATTGTTTAAATTGTCTCCAGACAATTAATGTAATTGTGTGAGGAAAGGATTGTTCACTTGATTTGCCTGCTGTTGTGCCCTCAGTGCCCAGAAGAGAGTCTGGAATCCGCAGAAATACTTGCAGAATGAGTTGCGTGGATGCAGGAAGAGAGCGGTGAATGAGAAAAGGCTTTGGGGATGGAAGGATAAAAGACACTGCATAAAATGCTTGGAGATGATGAATCCACTTGTTGCCAAACCAAACATCTTTGTTTGTTATTAAGAAATTTATATAGTTAGAAAAAATAGTCCTCTGGGGATTTCAGATACCCACGGTTTACACTGTCAGATCTTAACACAGCGAGATGCTGTGTTGCCAAGACGGGGCGATGAAATGACTAATGAATTATTTTTAATAATGAAGTCTGCCTCTTCCCACCTCTGCCATCCCAACAGTTTTACATGGGTGGCTTCACAAGAACACACCTATTAAGGTATTTTGAAAGCAAATTTGCAATTGTCAGAATCACTCTGAATATGTGAATTACTGCCAGGGTCAGTAAATGACCTGTCCTAGGGACCCTGACAATTAACGGGGGGCAGCCACAGAGGCAGGGTGTCAGGGAGGCGAGGTCGGCCTGCTGAGTTCATTCCCGGCTTCACTGCTCACTGACAGCATGACCATGGGCAATGTTACATGTCCTCTTTAACTTCAGATTTTTCACTTGTAAAATGGGGTCAATGGCAGTGCCTATCTAATGAGGTCATTATGAGGGTTAAGTGAGCTAATATGTGCAGGATTCAGAGTGGAGTGCCTGGCACAGAGTCGGAAAGTGTGAAATACCCTTCTCTGGTTGGTTGATGTATTTACCTGTCATATGGCCCGAACATACTGTAAGTTCCAGGATAAAAGCTGTGCTTTCTCATAGCATCATTACTATGTTTGTATAATGCTTTACATATTTCATGTTCAGAATGGCACCTCTGTAATCAGAAGAGGATGTATTATTATCCTGATTTCACAAAGGGAGCACAGAAAGTTTCCCTGTAGTAGTGATTTTCAGCCAGGCTGGGGTGTGGCAAAGGAGCTTGCTGGGAGGGTTTTGTCAGTCTGCACAGACCCACTAAAGATTCTGAATCACTGCCGCAAGAGGCCACTCTTCCTAATGGGGTGGAAAGAGAACAGGGGAGGGATTGCAGCCACAGACTGAGTACACCCTGTTCAGTGGTATTTCCCAGTTTTGTGACACAAATAAACCTTTCCTCTGCACTCACATGGTCCCTCCAAAATGGACCGGCAGTGCCCCCTGCACAACTTTTGCCACATCCTGTCTGTTCCTTCAGATCTTTGTAACCACTGAGACCCCCATGCTCTGCAGCCTTTAGACAGATTGGTGCTTTGAGTATAAGCCCAGGCAGGGTTGGAGTGTGGTTTCTCTTCTTTATCCAGCCTTGTGTTTTCTGCATGAAGGTAGGCAGAATCAGGATAAAGTCACACAAATGGTTCCAGGACACTCTGAAAAGGAATTTGTGGGTGCTCGCAGGGCCATTGTCACCAAGGTGGGTACAGGGGTCTGCCCCTTTGCTATTCCAGGAACGGAAGTGGTTGGAATCTGAGGGAAACTTCAAGGCATTTAAGAAAGGGGGGAGCCTTGTTTAGGTAGTCATGATGGATATGCAGAGGAAGCATTGAAGGTGGAGGGAAAATGATGTCCATTATTTCTCGGATTTCCTCTGGAGCACCAGTATGAAAAACAGTGGCCTAGAGTTGAGGGAGAAGTTGGAGTGAATGGGGGCAGAGAATATAGAAGAGTGTTTAGGTCACAGGTAATCATCATGAGTGATAGATGGGCATGATTTATACACAAGATGGGGTAGAACTCTCAGATTATTCAATACTAGAATATAATATTTTTCTTTGAAATCTGGAGATCATAGCTTTTTGTAGTCAAGTAGAGGAAATGTGTTCATGGCATAGCTGTGTCTCCAAAGACTTTGTCAGCTGTGGGTGGAGTATGTCCCCCAAGTAGGTAAGCTCCTTGGAAGCGAGGCTTCGTTCGCAGTAGAGCCCAGGCGCCAGATGCTGGTATGCTTGTTGAATCTCTAAATAACTACTTTAAAGTAAGCGGGAGGCCCAAGAAAAATACATTTTTTAAACTGTTATTGTATCGTTTCCATTACCAGTTATCCCCCTCACACCCCCTGCCTCCACAATCACCGCACTGTCATCCATGTCCATCAGTCCTTTTTCCTTTCTGCTCCACCCCTCCTCCCCCTAACCTCCCTCTCCCCTAGCTGTCATCCTGCTCTCCATCTATGGGTCTGCCTCTATTTTTCCTTGTTTGTTCTGTTTGTTCATTAGATTCCACTAGTGAATGAAATCACGTGGTATTTGGTTTTGACTGGCTTATTTCACTTAGCATAATGTTCTCCAGGTCCATCCATATTGGGTACAGAAAAGAAGATATATTTCATTATAACAAATTCAGCAGTGCTATTCAATGGTTTTTCCCCACTCTGGCATTTGTTGCTTTGTTCTGCTTCCATTGTGGTGACGGGAGACTTGTTAACAGGCAGAGGTTGGAATTTAAAAGACCTATTCTAGTTCATTTAGATCCAGTCCAGCCATTTGATTTGGCGAAAGGTTTTAAATATTTCCAAGCGTTGGTTTTCTAGTCAATCGAAGAAGAATTGCAACACCTGCACAGTGGGCCTCATCTGTCAGATGCTAATGCTGATCAAATAAAATAACAAATGTAACAAAGACTTGGAAACTGTTAACATCCCTTAGCTATTATAAAAGTTGATGTATATTGTTTTTTTTTCCCCAAAGGCAGGAATTTACTATACGGTCTGATAATATTTTGAAGGAATCCAAAGGACAGATAGGAACTCCAGCTCACCAGTCTTCTGTAGGGAAGGGGCAAGTGTGCATACCTCGATTGCCAAGTGCTGGAGGCTCCGTGAGGCCCTGTTGCTATTTCCTGAAGTGTTCTTAGGAGCACACTGATCTTAAATGCCCGGGCTCTTGGGGTAATTGTCAGGATTTCTTAGTCTGAGGAAAGTTTCCTTCCATAAATTAGCATTATGTACTTTTCTAAACCAGATATTTAAGCATCAGATCATGATTAGCATTAAGACAAAGTGTCTTGAATGGGGGGCAGGGCAGGGACAGGGGCAACCTTTCCTTCTTCCTGACCTTCTGGAGTGGTGGCTCTTGATTTCCCTCCTTAGCGCCCACATGCAGGAACATAAAAACAATTTGCATTCTGTTTTCCAGCATTTGGAGACCTACTGAAGCCCATACTCCTGGTCCAGGGTATTCCTATAGAGTTCCTCTTTGAGCCAGTCTATATATTGTTGTCGAGGATGCACATACAGTAACTCAGAGCCATGCGGGCGTTGGCTTGTGGGAAAGGGTCGATCCTATTGTCTGTTGTCATAGATGTGAGAGTCTGATCTTAGAAACCTAAATTTTAAGTTGTTAAATTTTTAGAAGGATATAATGCAATATAAATTATAAAGAAGGTATTTTTAAATATTTATAAAATTGGGTATTTAGTAGGTTGTTTGAAAAAAAAGATTAAAAAATATGAAGTAGTCTAAAGTAAATTATTTGTATGAACTTTACATGGTAAATGAAATTTCTTTGAAGCTTTTATGTATTGCTTTTCTGACCTTATGACTCTTTTTCATAAATTGATATTTGGGGCCATAACTACAGCTCATTCCATAGCTGGCGATTTTGTTTCAGGCACACCTTCTGACCTTACTTTACTGACTTACCAGGCAGATAACAATACCTACTTTATAGAAATGTGGTATTAAGTCAACCTTAATATATCCAATGAGTGTTTTTAGTAGATAAAAACTAAGTTATATAGTATGGTAGAAGGTGATAAGAAAGGGGGAAAATAGGCTAAGGAGGGTGCGGTGATGCTGGGGACAAGGATGGCCGTCAAAGAAGGTTGTCTGGGTAGGACTCTCTAAGTCTGCAAAGTACTTGGTACATGTCGGGTGTTCAATAAAGGTTGCCATGGGCATTTATGGGTAAATTTCCCCATGTTATGTGCAACTCCAAGTTCATATGATACATGGATGAATGGATAGATGAGCTACATCCATGACAAAGATGTATAGGAGACATGGCTACATTGTTTTTAGTGAGATAATTATAAAAGCATTTTCTCTTTTTTTGTAAACAGCGGTATTAGTATTTACAGCTATAATATGTGTTGAGTACCAACTATACACATATACAAGGGTGGACAAAAATAAGTTTATAGTTGTAATATAATATCTAATAATAATATAAGAATAAATTTTTGCATATTCACAGCTGTCCATCTACTTTTACCCAGGCCTGTATATAATAATTAACCTTTTAGTATATGTTACATATATTTATATACACCAACTTCCTTATTCCCTATAAAAGCCCCATGAAGGGAAACTATTATTGTCCTTATTTCAAAGACAAGGACACTGAGAAATAAGAGGCTGAGTAACGTGCTCATGATGAAGAGCTGGAAGGGACGGGGCACCTTTTAAACCCAGACCTTAAACCCTAGAACCCACACGCAGAGCCATGGCACTCACTGCCACAGCATGTTTATGAGGACATCTAGTTTGCTACGGGATTGTAAACTTATCTGGCTTTTCTTGTTATTTCTGCTTCCTCTCAATTAACAGTTTTCATGAGGTACAGTACCAGCTTGCCCCTTAATGGCAGCTGAGAAGAATCCATGGGTTCATAAGCTTGTCCTCGTGGCTCTCCAAATTCAGGGACTTCTCCTGCCCTCCCTGGCTCTCTATACCAGCTGCAGTGTGGAGCCCTTGTTTTCAGCAGTCTTTTGAGGCTGAGGGAGCCCTGTGTCTCAGGAAATCCTATCTTCTCTGCTGACTGGCATAAATTAGAACATCAAAAGCTTTTCTTCAATGTTTCCATCAGAATTAGTCGCCCTCGGTACATGGAGTGGAAGTTGGAGAGATTACGAACCTGAGATATAAGCATTGGAGTGTTCTGAATAATTGCTTTCTTGCTCCTGACATCCACTGGTGGAATCTCACTGAGATACCTAAAATAAATCCTTTACATGCTACTTAGGGAGAGAGGGTGGTAAATGGGACCAGCTCGCTCCTAGCTCCAAACCACCACGGACTGCTGAGATTAGCAGAGGACTAGGGGAGACAGCAGTACATTATTTTTATTTTAGAACTTTCTCAAACCCCATGGAAGAAAGTAAGCAAGTGAAATTGAATCCCACATCAAATTGTTCCAAACATTCTCTTCATAGTGACAGGTGGATACATTAGACAACTTCCTGGGTCATTTTTTATTTTAATTAGTAGTAGTTTTACAAAGGACTCCATTCTAACAGTGATTTTGGCAAAATCACAGTGACTCTGGGACCTGCTTTTACTTTTCTAATCAGCATGTATTTGAATTACTGCATTCTTAATGGACTTCACTGTGGTTCGGTGCCAGAATTCTGGAAGGACCCTTGAATTCACACAAGCAATCTGCTTATTTAATTTGTACTCCCTAATGAAATTACATATATTGTATTACATATTATATAGATTAAAATGTGATATGTCATTAACAGCTTAGAACATAATGTAATTTTCTAAGAAATACTATAAAAACAATGCCAAGTTGGGAGTTCATTCCATTTATCAAAGGATTTATAGGTACCACTGAGCTTTTTCATGCACCGATGTCTTGCCTCCCCTCTTCCTCTGGCCCCAGCGGCTGTGACTGAGACTCTCGTGCGTCCTCCCCCAGCCCCTGCCACCCTGTGCCGTGCTGGGCCACGCTGGGCAACCAGAAAAGGGATTCGTAAACTGGAAAGATCTGTGGTGATGGAAGCTATGAAGAACATCAGTTCTTCTACATTTCTGTAGCTGTGTGATTTAGAAGTCAGAGCTGGCAGTGGAGTTTTACCTTTAACATCATGTAGCTTTTTGACACGGCCCTCAGATCTGGGACACGTGTTCTCCTTTCAGACCTGTCCTTCATCGTGTGCTTCCCAGTTTTGAATTCGTTGCCAATATATTAAAAAATGGAGAGTTGCACCTAAAAACATGCAGCTTCGCAAACTTCTTGAAATATTAGAAGATCCATCTACCCTCTTGGGATGGGTGGGCCCTGCCCCTTCCGGTGAAACCTGTGCCTTTGGTCTGCAAGGCCTGTACTTCCCACATCCAAAGTTATGCCCCCCAGGAGAGCGAGGCTCGTGCTTTCAGTCCTGGTTATGCTTTTACAGTTTTATATTCGTGTGACCGTTCCGCTGAAATATGCTTGTCCCTTTCCCAGTGAGTCATGCATTATTCATACGACACGTATTCCCAGGGCCGTGCCCTCATGTGCACTTCTCGCCTGGCCCAAACCCGGCTCTATGTATATAATACAACTGAAAAGCTGTTATCTTAAGAGTTAATGTAGTTAACTTCTGTTCTGTTGGGGTAGTGATTTGCAGGTTCTCTCCAGAATAGCACAGTAGTAAAGAAACTGCACATTTCACTTAGAGAATAACTAGTGCTGACTTCTTACAGCGTGATGAAAGTTAACTGGGAAAATAAATGCACAGTTCTTAGTACAATGCCAGGGATATATCATAAAGTGTTCGATTAATATCACTAGCAGTACACATTTCTGTCTATGTTAAACATATTAACTAGATAGCATTTCATGAAAACTTTGTCATTTGACAATTTGAAAGCTTTGGCATTTTAACTTGATTCTCTTAAAGAATCCTAATCAGAATCTCCACCGAGTAATTGTTATTTATTCAGTCTACGAGGTAATTAGTGACTGAATGTCAGGCAGTGTTCTAGACATGAGGGGCACTGCAGCAACCAGCAGGCAGCTTCTGGCCTTGAAGAAGCTTTCATTCTGGCAGGGAGACAGATAGTAAACTAATAGAGATACTTGCCAATTCACAGAGATAAGGGCTAGTAACAGAAGTAAGAGTCAGCAGCCAGGGTAGTGGGTGGCATGGACTGGAAGTGCTGGGCGTCTTTGGGAATTTTTTTGGTTTGTTTGTTTTTGTGGGGTTTTGTTTTTTATAGCTAAAACATTTAGGATAGATGTCTCTGACAAGGTAACATCTGAGATGCTGGGATCAGTTAGCGGGTATTTATAAACCATTCAATGACATCTGTTGAACTGTTCTTGGGTTTCTTTGAGACTTTTTTGTTTTTGCAGAAACATTTCTGTAAATACTGAACGTGTTATCATAGCTGAGTTTAATGAGCATGGTTTAAAACTATAGGGAGGAATATTTTAGGGAGGTGATGAACTGCAGGGGGAGAGCAAAGTCAAAGAAAGACCAATTAAAGAGGCAAGAAAATCTGAAAATCGAGTGATGAATGGTTAAAGAAGTTTGAGAGGAAGTGAGTGGCTCCAGAGGGCAGGCAGAAGGATAAGCATTGGCCAGCAGGAGAAAGCCCGTGAATTCCAGCTCACCCTGGCCTGCGGTAAATATAACGAATGACAAAGTGAAGTCAGCACTTCACTTTCCACATAAAATGTTATCCACCTGAGTCAACTGAGGCTCATTTTTTTCAATCCTGACTGTCTTTTAGGGTATGCTACTTATAGGCTGTTACAGAGAAGTATGCTTATTTCTTTTCCTATGACTCATATATTACTCAAAAGTTACCAGCTTCCTGAAGCTTCGAAACTCCGAAGTCTCTTGTGGATACCTCTGCAGTGGTCGCGTTGACTTCGATAAAGCCACGGCTCCTGTCATCCCCAGGCCCGGGCAGTGCGTGCTGTTTCCAAACGCAGTTCTGTTCTGGTCAGTTCCGTAAGCACAGCTCAGGTATTGTGCTAAGTGAAAGAGGTGACACGCGGGTTAGAACACCTGTCCCTGAAGATAACTCCTTGCTACCCAGACTGATCTTCTCTGCAAGAACCCTGCCATGTCCGTTCTACCCCCTTGAGAGGATTGAGGTGCGGTCACTTGGGCCTAGTCGATGGCTCTCCATCATGGAACTGCACTGAAGTTCCATGTGTAGAAATTCCACTGTCTACCAAGGCCGGGCCAGGGAACTAGAGGAAACACCCAGCTGATTTTGGTCACAGCTTTGGCTGAGCTACAGCTGGTTGTGCCATGTGAAAATGACGGACAGGTTGTGCCGAAGCATATGATTGATTTCTTTGAAGAGGTGGATACTGGGCTTTCTTTATGAAATCTCTCTATGTGAATTTTGGGAATAAATTTTAAAAAAAATTTTCTTAAATTTTTTGTAACCTTCATGAGGGTTTTAATGAAAGAAGATGTGAAACCCACTAAAGAGTGGTGTGGCTTTGGACAAGTCATTTTTTTCTCTGCAGTTTGTTATCAGAAAAACTGGTTCCTAATGTCTCTGAGGCCCCATCCAGGTCTAAGATTCCATGTTTGCCTTTCAGAGACTACAAGTGAATTCTGTGATGTGACAAGGTCATTAGGCAATGGGGCAGTGCCCGCCTTGCCTACACAGGCCCCCTTCTCTGTGGGAACAAAGCATCCACACTCCTGCCTTTTCGAACCATTAGTAAATATATTTTACCAATAGGGAGTAGACTCCTCCTACATTCAACAGATCCTTAATGAGGGCTGATTCTGTGCCTAGTCGCGTCCTTTAGCTATCTTCATGTGGAGAGGAAGATTTGTTCTTCCTAACTCTGAAATGCAAAGCATTCAGTCCCGTGATGGGCTCCAGAAAAGGGCTCAATAATTGTCAGCTTTCCTCCCCCCTTCCTGAGGCTGTCCCTATGGAGGATTTTTCCAGAACTCACTTTGCTCAACTTTTTCCCTCAGCCTAGGATGTGTTCATCTTTCTTTGGCACTTTGAAGTATTCTCAAAGCCAGTATAAATCTGTCCTCTTTCATTCTTGCCCAC
Source organism: Carollia perspicillata (assembly GCA_004027735.1). Taxonomy (NCBI): domain Eukaryota; kingdom Metazoa; phylum Chordata; class Mammalia; order Chiroptera; family Phyllostomidae; genus Carollia; species Carollia perspicillata. Next base: position 20,480 of record PVKM010004115.1, on the reverse strand, counting down.
AAACTCTTAGCTCTGGTTGTTGTCATTATTTAAATATATTTATTGAGCATCTACTGTGTTCCTGCTCTTGTTCTATCAATGAACAAGTCAGACAAGGTTCTGCTTTTACAAACTAAAATTCTAAGGGAGCAGAGAAGAAAGGGAGAAACAAACTATAAACTAATAAATGATAAATTTATCATACAGTGCTACATAGAAAAGAATGGTGATATGGCATTTATTTCAAGCTTACTTTAGATTGAGAGGCTAGGAAGGTCCATCCGAGGAGATGTTATCTATTCTTTAACCTTGCTGATGAGAAATCAGCCATGGAGGGTTTAGGGAAAGAGCTTTCTGGGGAGCGGAAACAATAAGTGCAAAGACCCTTGGGCAGGAATAAAATTAGTATTTGGAAGGATATAAAAGGAGCCAGTGTGGCTGGAGCATAATTGGGAGGAGAGGGCAAAGGTAATAGGTGATATCAGATAATTTGTTTAGGTGTAATTTTTTAAAATTATTTTATGCTATATGTTTTCTTTCCCTCCCATTGGAGTATAATTTCCTTAAAGAAGGGAATGGGTCTAATCTGTCTTTTGTCTCTTGTAGCGCCCAGTTGCTTAGTTAAATAACTAAGTATAAAGAACTCTCATCATTTAGTGCAGCGAAGTAGAGCTACATTCCAGTGTGGTTTGACTCGGGAGCCTTCAGAATGGGCTGCCTCTAACAGCCTGGGAGTCTGAAGGGGTAAATGTTTGTCCAGCTGCCATTTCGGCAGTACCCACGTGAGAACAAATGATCTTCCCTTTCGTCCTAGTTCATCTCCATCCATGTGCTGTTTTGACTGCACGCTGTGTTTGAGCCAGTAGCCAACAGACCTCCATCTGGTTTAGGAGATAAAGAAGCAGGGACGTGCGCACAGATCTCTGTAATGAAACAGTCACCACCACAAGACGGCCTTTCTCTACGAAGCCTGGCACTTTGATGAGAGGAGTCCTTTTTCTCCTCTCTGATAACCGGCTGCTGCTTCCCAACCCCCCATTCATCCTCTGTGGCCCGAGAGAGATTAAACATGGTTGGAATGTGGGCCAAGAGTCATTAAGTGTTCTCACCCCTTAGCACAGAACACATGACATACGCCAGACCTTTCTGCAGAGCAGCCGGCCATCATGTGACCTCCCCACTCGCTCCGTGCAGTCCCAGGGTTGAAGGAAAGGACACCGCAGATAGGAACAATGTGTGACGATATTTAGCTCTGCCCCCTTTTTGATTTTCTCGGGGGAAAAATTCTTTCAGTAGAATGGAGACGGCCTCACTGGTTATGCAACTTCTGTACATTACAGACATCGAGAGGCACTTGTGTGGCAGTCTGGGGCTCAACATGCTAGCACGCAAAGTGCAGGTCTGTCTGCATAGGCTTCCAGGCTCCTGAGTCTAGAGTTGCTTCTTAATAATGATCACATTGATGAATTAAATCACTCTCTTTCAAAAAAATTTAAAACAAACATCATTCTTTCTGTCTCCTGAACTTTTGTTGATAAATGCATTTTTATTTTTTCTCTTACTGTATTTTTCCCATTACCATTTATCCCCCTTCCACCCCTCTCTCCCTGCAGTCACCACAGTGGCGTCCATGTCCACGAGTTCCTTTTCCTTTTTGCTCCATCTCTCCACCCCTGAACCCCTCCCCCAATCCTGAAGAACATTATGTAAGTGAAATATGCCAGTCAGAGAAAGAAACATACCATATGATTTTACTCATATGTGGAACCTAAGGAAGAAGCTGAGCTAACAAGCAAAATAGAGACAGACTCACAGACACAAAGCAGGTTGACAACTATGGGGGGCAGGTAATTTCATTTTCAGTTCCTCATATTAAACTAGTGTTTACTTTTTCCCCTAATATATCCAAAGCATGTATAATTTATTCCAAAGAATAGTTTTCTCAATAGTTAGTGTTTTCCATTCATGAAAAACAACCAGTTTTCTTTTAAAAATTATCCATTTAACAGGTCTTTTATAATTGTGTGTGTGTGTGTGTGTGTGTGTGTGTTACAAACTCAGTGTCTGGAAAAGGATCTTAGTTCCTTTCACTTATGGATGAAGATCTGTTGTGCATAAGTCGAGCTCAGAATGAGAACATCATAATCAGGAGATTTCTGGAAACCTCAGGTGTTGTGTGTGCGCGCGCACACACACACACACACACACACACACACACATATTTTAACCCTATGGCAGGAGATTGTTAAAGAAATTAGGTGAACTGATTTCTGACTGATAAAGCACAATTTAGGAACTGCTATTTCCTGGATTGTGGGGTAAATGATTCTGCAGAACTAAGTTTTATTCCTCTCTTTGTAACCTTTGGTTTCTTCCTTTTTGATGGTTTAAATAGATCATTTTTAATTACCTATTGATATTATCTATTGAGTTGATATATTTCTGCAACTTTTTTTTTTACTCATAGTGATAAATAGAGTATGTGAGTGTTGAAAATGCAGAGAAGACTACCTATGCAAATTACCCCAGCCTTCTAATTCACCTTCGGAAATGTGTTTAGGCATCACATTTTCTGGACACCCACCTGGAGTAATGTGTCAATGTCGAGAACACACGATTGTAAACTCATCATCTTTAAAGGTGGTGTTTTCCGGCCAGTCAGACCCCCCCAGAATTCATTACGTTCTCAAAATCTCAAGTCCTGATGGGGCACCACAGCAGACTCGTAGGCAACTTCATCTAGCTCTGAATGTTCACATCCCACGGAGCCCTTCTGAGGAGGAGGGAAGGAAACCATCGCTTCATTCAATCAGCTCTGAATTTCGCATTATTCATGTTCATATATGAAATAATGCAGAAATACCCCACCGTTGAGGTCCTTCAGGCCACCCTGACCGCAGCTTTGGTAGTCCAGAAATAACTCGACTTTCCTAATAGTATTTGGGTGCATTAAAAAAAAAGTATGCCTTGGTTATTACTGGACAGCACCTTTAACATCTGTTAACTATAAAGTGTGCAGGTGTCGAGAATGCGCATGTACGGAAAGCTGAAGACGGTATGCTATCACACATCATTTGCTCTCTGGTATCTTTGTAGAATCTTCATTCTTCTGGCCTCATTTGCATATAGAGCCATTTGCAAACGGGAGGAAGGAGGGAGGGAGTGTATATTGAGTCCATCTATTCCCTTTCTCCTGGAATACAAGATTTTGAAGGGGGCAAGGTATACTAGGGCTGGGGGAGGCAGGGGTGTGTGAGGATGAGGGTAGGCGGCTGTGAACTCAGTGGGAGAAGCAGCCCCCCAAGGCATAATCTCCCAGACATTCAGCTCCAAAGGAATTTGTAACTACTTTCTGTTCGGGATAGATCAAGCCTCCTGAGGGTTCAGTGAATTGGTCATTCCCACCACAGAATCCGTTGCTTTACTAAAAGCAACCCTGAGGTAGCTGCTGTTGTCCTCGCCTGCACAGGGCGTCGCTGGATTTTGAATGGCGGAGGCTTGAGGTCCAGGAGATGGACGGTAAGGGGAGGGGGCGACCTCCCCGACCACATTGCTCCTCTTTACTCTCACCACATTGCGTCCCTGACCCCAGGGGCCCCACCGGGGCCACCCACAATCAAGTTTCTGCCAACATCAGGGATCTCCTGTCCAAACTAGGCCTCTAAACTTTTCTTTTATCCTTTATCTTGTTTGTTTCCCTGCTGATAAGGAATAAAATATGCCCTGATGAAGATATGGAAAATAATGAGAACAGCCAATCCCGATTACTGTGCTGTTTGAAAGCTCCCTTGTAGATTAGTTCATTTGCCCTCTGAAAAGTTCAGTGAGCTGCTTTTTCCATGTGTTCCTGTGAATAATGCCTGTGTCACAGTCTCAGCTTGAAAGAAGGGAAAACAAGAAAGAGTACACTTTGTTACTACAAGATTTCAGGAGTCACATCAACTATAGAAAAGCTATCGCTATTTTTTCCTTTTAACAGGCATTTTATGTTTATGTTGAATATCGATCCGAGAATTATACAGAATCTAGGTCCTCAATATTTTGTGTATAATACATAGAGAAGATTGAGAGTATCTTAATATTTTAAATTATTACATGAAAAGAAAGTGGTATTTTGCATTGTGTAAAGCTCACGGGTGAATGTGTCCTATGGGGGACATTTTTCAATCTCAGAGATCAGACAGCATGTTAGTACACAGGATACTCCATTGCCTTTCAGAAAAACCATCATCGGGACACGAGCTCCAAACCCCTCGCAGATCAGTGGTTTGCAAACTTTCTCTGAAAGGCAGCAGATAGTACTTTAGGATTTGTTGCCATAGAGTATCCTGCATATTCTAATAAAACTTTTTTGTAAGCACTAACATTTGAATTGCATATTATTTCCATGTGCCATAGAATATTATTATTCTTTTATTTCAGTCATTTAAAATCTGAAACCCAGTGTTAGCACACGGGCTGCAGCAGATCAGTTTTGGCCCTCAGGTCGCAGCATGAAGACTCCCTGTTCTAGATATCAGCAGCATCTCAGGACAAACCCAACTCACAGTTTAGAAGTTGGTGTGTGGGTGGCCCATTTTCAGAATGGACAGGATGGGAGAGGGGCAGCTCTTTGGGCATTTGTCTGCTAGGTCTTGAAAGAATTTGTGATGAAGTAGGATATCAAAACAACTTCAGCACAGGCACAAAAACCCTCTCCCTCTTACTTCAAGTGGTGTTTGACCTTGAGGATTATCTCTGCAATCTGCTGAATATGCACATGCCACCACCTGCCCTGGGTTCCCCTGTGCCACCTCCCACCTTCTTGAAACATGTGTTAGGCACCTGTCCTGTGGAGCCCTTTGGTTAGAAATTGGTGACAGGAAGACACGGCCAGCCCAGAGCAGAAGGGCCAGCAGAGGATCTCACAAGGGGCCAGCAGCCTGTTGGCCCCAGCAGCATGCCACATCCCCAGCGCCAGCCCTGCACACTGCCCAGATGTCATCTCGTGCTTCCAGAGACAACTTCACTGGCCAGTCCAGCCTGGATGGCTCATGAGTCAGAGTGGCTTCATATGAGCAGACCCAAGGTCCTTGGTTGCGCCTAGTCGGCACCCTGGACTGATGGAAAAGGCCGTCTAAATCACTACGTATTTTAAAGGTCCATGCAGAAGAATTTTACAAGGCTTTCCTTTGAGCCAGTGGCTCTTTCTTGCACAGCCTGATGCACATTTCTGTTCTTTCATCTGAGCCCTCAAATAATGGACACCAAAAGCCCAGAAGCAATGCTCGCGCCATCCTCTTCATAAGCATTGCCCTCCTTTGTTGAACAGTATTATTGTGCCTTGGAAATTGCAAGCAGAATCTCATTTTATAAATTAAGTCACTATGTAAATACCTTCAGCCTTTTTTGCTTATCAAAAGAATATTATCATGAATTCTAGGCACAGCAACATCATAGATTCACAGTGCGCCATGGAACAACTCTAGGCTTCCATTTCTTCATCTTTAAAATGATGATGGGCTTTGATTGAATGATTTCTGATATGGTGATATACTCCATTATTTATCTTTTGTGTAAAAATGTATTTTTAAATATTGGGTTTCCTTGAGGTAGGACACCACTTGTTCTTGTGAAATGAGGCAGGAGGTGGTACTATTGTATCCCACTAGAGCATTTCATTTTTCAGTGGACTCGGGTTCTGGCTTCACCAGCCTCCAATGTCAGCCCATGCTAACCATGTAGGGATGTTTGCCTCTGCCCCTGCTTCTCCTTTTGCAGCTCCACTATCTGTGGGATGAGCAATGATAGTTTGGAAAACAAAATGTCCTAGCCGAGGGGAGGGTTGACACAATTGAAAGACACAATTATGAGAATTATTATTATTATCATTTAGTAAAATTGCAGAGGTTTTTTTTTTTTTTTTCTGAAGAGCCCCACAGAAAGGTTGAATCAATAGGGATTATTTGTCCTAGGGAAGAGAAGGCTGTAGGGGAGGGGGATCCCTCAACAATGGTTTTGAATACGTGCAAGACAATAACCAGCTGTTCTGTCTTCTCATTGAACGCAGATTAAGAAATTGGTGGGAGAGGTCTAAATTAGATGTGAGGAAGCCATGCCTTGCCAATAAGTGTAATTAAATACCAACATGAGTCCCTTAGCGGGGTCTGGGTGGATAGGGGGTTTTGATGACCTGCCTGGAGCCAGACATCTTGCTTTCCGATTTCCATTGTGGACACTACCTAAGGGATCCGAGCAGCAGATCCACAGGTCTGCACTCCCAGCTCCCAGCACTTTGAAATAACCAGGCGTAGCTAACACCAGACAAAAAGGACAGCCTTGAAGATGACAAGAAATGTGGCAAGTGTCACTGGAAGGAGGTCTGCAACCCCTGAGGAAAGAGCTGGTCCTGGGGACGCAGCCAAGGGTTTAATTGGAGTAGAGTTTGCTCTCAGCTGGGCAGCACTGGTCCTGGGGATGGTGAGGATTTCTTAAGCCAGCCTCACCTTCTCCAGAGCTTCAGCAGATGGGACCTTCCCCCGTCCAACTCGGCCCCTGTACATCTTGTGTCTGCAGCAGGCGGATCAGACTTGCTGTGTTCCACACGTGACTCCTACTACATCTCACTGTGTCCATCCAGAAACAGGCTTCCTGGTTTTTCCTACCAAAGCCTAGTTTCCAGCATGTACTGGGTCCTTACCCAATATGTGGTAGCTGTGTACATTACATAATGAATGCAGGAGAGAGGGAAGAAGAAGGGGTACAGTCCATAGTGAGCCAACTCCTCCAAGCATTTCAAAGCAATGCAGGAGGCTGCCAGAGTGTCACACCTCTGTTGGTTGTCTCATGCCCTGCAGCGGTGTCACACTCCCTTGGGAGTCACTAGCATTATAGTCAGAAGCATAGACTTGAGGACACAAGCGCAAATTTAAATGCCTCTGGGCAGCCAGGCACGTAATGTCAGAGGGTAAAGCAGACCGTGATAGACAGTAGGGAACACTGAGAGCCAAGCTGGGAAGCTGTCGCCCAGCACTGGGACACCGTGGCCCAACAGAAATATGCGCCCAGAGTGACCAGTTCCTTGCATTATTAATAACAATAAAATAAATGAAATAAAACAAAACAGGAGCTCTAGACTTTGGTATGAAATCTCACAAGTTTTAAGCGTTGGCAACAAAAAATGTATTTTAAAACACAATGAAGACCAAAAAAACGTGTATTTGCTATTTGCTGCCAGTGTGTGACCTTCCCTTTAGAATCATAGAGTTAAAGGCAAGTCCTTACTACTTGCTAGCTGGTGACCTTAGCAAGTTACTTAACCTTTCTGAACTTTAGTTTCTATCTCGCAAATAAGAGATAAAGATTACTGCACTAAAGAAAAGCCCAGCATAGCTATGAGGACTAAACAAAAATATGTAATAAATTATTATAATGCCTTGCATGTAGAATACTTAATACCATATTCTTCAGACTATAAGACATACTTCCCCCCCAAATTCAGGAGGAGTAATGGTTGTTAATGCTGCTGTTGAGTTCTGTTTACGTTTACATGGGTGAAATATTATAGTATTTATGTTTTACCACATTTTTTGCTTCAAAAAAATTTTCCCCCTATTTTCATCCTCTAAAACCTAGGTGTGTCTTATGGTCCAAAAATATGTAACTAATTAATAATATATTAATATCTGATTATATTATTAGATTGAACCGTATGAAATTAGTGGTATACATCTGTATTTGACCTATGAAAATGGCAATTTTAAATGAGTTCAACATAATATTTTTAATATATAATCATGCTCCATAGACATTATGTTTTATTATTATTCATATTAAGCTGAGCCATGCACTTCCTAAATACATATTGTTGATGCCCCTTTCTTGCTGTATTTTTCCTGGAGTACTTATACTGTTGATCAAACCCAATAACGTATGCTTCTAGACTGTAGTCTGTCTGCCCCACCCTGCTGGTGTATCCCCAGGTCTGTCCAGAAAGAATCCTGCCATTGTTAATATTAACAAGAATGGTTTATGCAACATTGATGTAACCAAGAAGAGTGGATTGGAATGCATGTGCATGAACAATGATGACTTCACTGTACCAGTGGGGGCAGTTAGATGCGGATGAGTGACCATGTGTACTGTGTGGCCATCGCATTCAAAACGACTGAGTGAGTAGAGCAAGGAATCTGCGTCACATTTTGCATTAAGCCTTAACATTCCTCCATGGAAACTATTTGGATGATTCAGAAGACCACAGCTATGGGCAGCTGGTGATTGGCTGCTTCATCATGACAACATGCCTGCTCATGCATCGCATGTCGTGTAGAGTTTTTTGGTGAAACACCAAATCACCCAGATGATCAGCCCTCCTACAGCCCAGATTTGGTGCCCTGCAACTTCTGGCTCTCCCCAAAAGTAAAATTACCTTTCAAAGGGAAATGATTTCAGATTGTAGATGAGATTCAGGGAAATATGAGGGGGCAGCTGATGGTAGTTGTCCAGTCAGCTGCCCCATCATATGAGGTCACAAGGTGCATACCTCAAAGGGGACTGAGGCATCATTGTTCTATGTATAACATTTCTTGTATCTTCAATAAATATCCCTATTTTTCATATTACGTGGTTGGATACCTTCTGGACAGACCTCGTATGCTTCATCGAATCAGGGATTTTTCTTTGTTTTGTTAATCTTTCTCTGCCCCCCTGCCCAACCACAGCACCTACCAGAGCAGGCACATAGTAGGCTCTCCGTAAATCTGTGCTGAACGAAGGGACTTACATACTGGCCTTCCCAGAGTTGAATTCAGCCCACCACAGACACTTTCCTTGAAACCTTGCAGGCTTGAGGGAGCAATTGGTTAGCAACATTCTAAATACCACATGCATGCAATTTATTATGATGGTGGGTTTTTCAGGGCTTTGACTCTTGGACTCAAGTATAAGACTAGTAAAAAGTTGCCTAAGTCTTATATACCTCAAAATCTGAATAACTGAATTCAATTAGTTAAATAAAGAAACAACAAACCAGACGCATTCAATGATATTTTTTCCTGGTTTTACACATGACTTTTGTATAGTGCTATATTTTTAAAAAATATCAATTGTATTTGCCCTCAGATAGAAGGCAATTAGCTTCATAAGACAATTCTCACTGGCAGTATTTTCACTGTGTGTGCGCAAACATATATTCTATCGTAAAGCTAATGTAGTGAAAGAAATTCAGTTTAAAAAGCCCACTAGTAAAGGGCAGGCCTGACTAGATTCCAGAGGCAGAGGAGAAAATGGTGGCATTGTCTTTGGAAGGGTAGCTGCGTACAGAGAAAAATGCTGATAAGCACAATGACAAAAGCTGGTTTCATGAGTGATTCCCAGCAGTCAGGGTATGCTTCCAGCTGATTGCGCTGCTATTTTCGGTATTCCCCATATCATGACTAAATACGCTGAGCTTGACTGGAGGCCACAAATATGGTAAGTCAGTGGGGAATTCTGGGAGGTGCTGCATTTCTTGTGAGGCACCTTTCATACTCCCGTCTGCCCCCTTTAAAGAGTTCAGAAAATTCTGATCAGCTTCTACCTCTTTAGTAGGAGGTAGGGGAAACCTTTACATTTTCCAAGGCAGATATTTTTAGACTCAATGCTCAGTCCAAAGTGTTAACTAATTGAGTTATCAGGTTTCATACTTGGCCACACAGAATGGCAGTGGATGAGGGAGAGAGCTGCCCAGAACAAGTAAGCATTTACAGTTTCGGCATGAAATGCTTTTTCCTTATAGAAGTGCTGCTTTGTTGTGGATAGTCGTCCTTTTAAAAATGTTTGGTGGCGGATAGGAAGGAAGCTAGCCTGTCTGCACCATGGATCGCCTGATTCAGAGTGTGGGGGACAATGGGCTGTCCTTTCTTTCTGTTTTGCCCAGATCTGGATTCTAGGTACGTTTTGCCTCTGATGTCATTTGGAGTGTGCTCAGCCCAGGCTTGTCTTAAGAGGATGCTTAATGAAATGCAAACAGATGGTGAGTGATTTGGGGTGCAGGAAGGGCCTCGTGGACCCAAGAATGTCAGAAGGTTTAAGTCTTCCCTCTTCTCTCCAGAGAAATCTGTGGACTTTAAAACTCAGCTTCTCCTGGTATATTAATTGTGAGGGGGAATGTGGAATTTTAGAATTGAGGGGGAAAGCACCATACGGTTAAAATTTGTTTTGGAAATTCATAGAGATAGTGGATGGAAGAGGTAATTAGAGGTTGCAGAATGTGCTTTTATTTCCATGTTAATAGGTTTGCACATAGATATAAATCTGTCATCTTGTTTGTAATTTTAAAGGATCAGCACCCTAAGCCATGATCCCCCTAAAGATGACTACATGGGAAATAGGAGTAAATACTTGCTTTATAGTTATAAAATTTTGAGTCTGATTCTAAGGGATTAATAGAATACTGTTTAGGTTACGGCATAGTTCAAGATTTTATGTGATCTCCTATTTCTGTCTTTTTGGTTAGTAACTATGAGAATACACATGTGCTGTGTATAGTATTTGTTATTAACACAATACATCAAATCTCGACCACAAATGAACATTTGCTTCACTAAAGCAAAATTTAGTAAAATGGTCATAATGACTAGGAGACACAAGAAATGAGGACATTGGTGATAGGTCTAATATCAAATAGGCATATTAAAATTTTTGAGAAAAGAACTTATTTCCAAATAAAAAGCAACAGTTTTTGGACTTTCTTTTAAATTGATTCAGTTTTAATCTTTGTATTCTTAGAGTCAGTTTTATCTTTTAGCAAAGAATATTCTTTCATGACCTTTCCAGAAGGTTGCTGTATTCTATAGTAGACATTTATGAGATTTTAATCTGGGATTTTGCAAACATTCTGTGTGCCTTGGAAAAAGGCCTTTGCAGGTTAAACTTTGAGATTCATAAATGATAGAAGTATTGTTCATGAATCCCAGACATTAATTGTAATTTATTAGTAATATAAGTATATTGGGAGATCACTCCTGAAAATCATGTTATGGCACTTTAAAAATAACCAACTAACCTATCAGAAACTCTGAGCTGTGTCGAAGGTTGAATTTTGGGTGTGCATTCTGTTCCATTAGCTGTGGGACCAAAAACTTTACATACAATCATAATGACATTTGCTGATTGCCTAGTGTGGCTTGGCTTTGAGAAATACTAATTGCTAGAAAGTTTGGAGCCAAGTCAGATACAACAAATCTTACAGAATGTACCTGACAAGCTTTGGCTTTTTATCAGTTAATGAATTCATTACAGAAAATATCTGGGATATGAAAAGAAAGCTCAAATAAATGCAGATCCTGTTGTTTCTGCCTCATGTCAGAATATATCAACTAAATGGTGAACGCATTTGCTCTCAGCCCATCTGTGCAGCGTTTTCTGTTTTGGTGGGCCTGCTGTTTAAAAAACGTGTAATAAAATGACAGACTGAATTTGAAATTTTCCTGCCCTGAGCAGTGACTTCTGGAAGGGCAGTGACCCGACACATTGCACAGAAGTCCCGTCACAATAGAGTAGCATGTACTATTGCTGTGCTGGGTTTAGTTGGACAATGAATAAGAATTGTTCACCTCCTGGTTTCATCTCTGACGTGAATGGAAGTCTGAACAGTCTGCCTGCCTGAGCCGAACTATGGATACAATCCTTGCAAAGAGGGTATAGTAGATAATTACATTTTCACAAATCGTCATTGATACCTCCTACTACTTCTGTTTGGTTTGTGGTTTCTCTAGTATTGTTTAGAGATTTCCTGCAGGTTAGCGTAGTCTGTGTTTTGGAAGAAACTTTCAGTGATTTTACAACTTGCTAGTGTGAAACATTTGCTGTACCTACCTCCTAGAAAGGTAGATGTGTGTGAATCTTTGTCAGTTTTAGAGACTCATGGGTTGTTAAGAATCGAGTCAGAACTAGTTCTGCCATAAATGATTGATGAAAAATTAACTCTCTGCCATAAATGATTGATGAAAAATTAACTCTCAACCTTGAATTCTTAAATAATGCTCATGGGAGAAAAAAAGCTAGACTCTAATATTGAGCAAAGCTCAAATCAGTACAGTTTTAATGTGCATTTTTGAGGCAGCTAAAGATAATAACTTTCAATAGATAGGAATTATTTTTAATTTTTTAAGATTATTTTTATTTGTAGAAATACTCTATAATACCAAATAGAAATCCTTGATATTATTTTACCTTTTATCTTCCAATCAGATGTGTTCTATTTTATATGTCTGGTTTCAATAATCAATTAATAAATGCATGTTTAATTATTGGGAGAATTGCTAATTTTATTGTTGGTAATTTTTACTTGAGGATATTGGGGTCAAGTAGGAAAATTTATATAGTTAAACTCAAGGAATCACTAAATTTGTCTTTTTGTTACTGAGACTACCTGTAATTTCTTTTGAAATGTAAAATTTTAATTATGTAGTATGATATTTACTTTTCAACTAACTTTGTTTTCTTCTATGTGAAAACACAAAAATACCACCTCCTCTCTGTTCTAAATTTGGGTGATAATCAACTTTAAGCAGTATTTATAAGACAAAAGAGAATTAAAATCTAAGTATCATGACTTTTTGAACAGTCATTAGTCACAAAGGGAAATGTATTTGCCAACTCTTTATCCCAATGCAAATATTTGTTATTTTTTTACTATTGTCTTCAGAATATATTGTAAAATCTGGTAATAAAAATTAAAACATCATCTAATTGGACCACTAATAATTTTATTATTAGATTAGATAATTTTAGGGTATATCAGGTAGATATCTACAGTTGATAATTAATCATTTATTAAACATAAATACCTAGAAAGAATTTAATTAGTTCTTTTATTTTGGGATGTACTTTTGACAAGTATATTAAATAAAGGTCTATGTAGATATTCATGATAGATACTCACTTCTAGAGAAGAATTTTGAGAAGTAAACGCTATTTTTCTTTGGTCAAGTGACGAGTGATGTGAGCAACTTAAAAAGTATAAAAAGTCAATAATGTTTAAAATTGCTTTGTTTCAGTTTTATTTAATCTTGAATTCTTGATTATATTGTGCTCTTGACTCAGCATTTTGATATCTTACTGATTTACATGTTTCTGTAATTTACTGATTATTCTGTTATATTTTGAAAATGACTTGTGACAATAAGCAAAAATTTGCTTTAATTCTATAGCTTTTTGAACATGGACTGTGTCATTGTTTGGTCTCCTGAGCCTGGCACATACTAAGCACTCAATAAATATTTGTTAGAATTTTAAATCAAATCCTCATCCTTAAAGAATGCAGCCTGTCATAATTTTAAGCATCTCATCAAAAGGCTATTTGAATTCAGTTGCAAGTGAATTCAGTTGCAACTTGGTATTAATTATATTAATTATATAGCTGAAAATGAGCCAAAAAATGTAATAGATATGAGTTAAAATAATGTTTAGCCTTCTGGCCACCAGTTAGTCTGATAATAAGAGACCATGGTTTAAAATATTTAAATATTTTTAAAATATTTTAAACAGAAAAATGTACTAATTAACTGTCCATTTTAGTGACCAAAATGAGATTGTTTTCCAGTCTAGAAGTTTCCCAGAATACAGGATTTGTATCTGCCACTGTGTTTACACAACAATGACAAGTTGTTTATAAGGAACTTTTATGCTATCTTTTTGATATGGTGGCACTAATTGCAATGGGATGTGTTGTACATTTCTCACATGTCACTTCCATTAACATTAAATTGATGTTCTGAGGACAGTGTTATCCACCAGAAATGCGTAGCAGTGTCAAAGTATTTGGAGTATGTGGGCCAGGCCACTTGGAAAGATCCTGTCAGGGAGAGGGCTGAAGCAAGGGGACGGAGAAGCCATAAACAGGCAGCGATAGTGGGATCCTGGTCTGTACCTTATAAAAATAGCAGCAATGCTTTTACTTAGACTTTGTCTTCCTATTCGGAGGTGGGAGGCCTCTCTACCATGAGGCAAGTCTTCAACAACTTTGTTGTAGACCAGCCGCTCTCCAAGTGTGGTCACAAACCCCTGAATGTCCCCGAGACCCCTCCGGAGTACTCCACTTCCTGTGAGGTCCTCCCTTTTCTAACTACATTATCTGTCTGAGGCCAGGTGTCCTCCACACACTTCAAGCAAAACAACACATGGTCAAAATTGTATGTAGAAGTAGATACAAGAATCTGTTGCCATCAGACATTAAAGAGATTTGTAAAACTATGAAACAATACCAGTCTTCTCAACATTTTTGTTTGTTTTGGAAAATAGCTATTTTTCTTAAGATATATATTTTAAGTTACTGTGTAATAAATGTGTTATTGTTATTTTAAAATAAATTATTATTTGTTTAATTCTCAGTTTTATCTTCTAACACAGGAAATAACAGCAGTTATAATTCTCTTACTCCAAAGCCCTTTGGTGATCCTCAGTAATATGTGAGAGGAGAAAGGGACCCTAAGGCAGACAAGTTTGAGAACCACTCTTCTAGACAGTTACTGAAAGCATTGGTTAAATAAGGTCAAACTCAGAGTCCCTGTGTGACCAGTTACATTCACTGGACTCTCATAACTACAGCCATAGCCAAGCAAACTAAAAATAATAGTAATTTAAAAAAGGTTTAACTGATAATAAGGTATACTATTAATTGAGAGCCAGCTGTGTGCCAGGCCATTTCTAGTTGCTTTGCGTATGGTAGCTCTCTTAATCTTAACAGCAACCCAATACATTAAATTTTACTGCTATTCTCATTTTACAAGTAAGAAAGCTATAGTGCAGTGTGTTTAAGTACCTCATCCAAGGTCACATGGTTTGTAAACTGCAGAGCCAGGTCTTGCACCAAGGCATTCTCGCTCCAGAGTGTGAACTCCGAAACCATCAAACTGTATTGATCTGTTGACAGATCCAACCTAACGCATCACTGTCTGTCTTCAAGCACTTCAAAAGACATGCTAACCTGATTTAGCACCTTTAGTCTCATATCTGAAGGGCAGCTCCTTAGGTGGGAGGCTTCCCCCAGGATCCTTGTCATATGTCTTAGCTGTTAGACTATTGTATAGCCAAATATTTTAAAGTCACTTACCATGTTATGACTACATATGCCAAAGATTACCTCGACTTTGGGATAAAGTCTACTTTAAATGTTTTAGTTTATATAATAAAAAGTAGCATCCTTCTTTATTATCTTTACTGTATGTTTTCATTGTGCTTTAAGAAATATCCTCTGCACATCTGGGCAATTCATGCTCTTTCTGTCTCTCTTCCATTTTAGGACATTCAATATAAAGCTGTTAAGTCTTTTCTTTATAAATCTTGTCCAGGAAAAATATAAATGCTGCCTGAAGATTATTTAAGATTCATAAATCAGTCTGTTAATCTATATGCCTACATATCTCTTTGACTTCACTAGGGACCTAATCTGTTTTTAAATATATTCCTTTATTCAAATAACAACTTCTTTAGCTATGAGTATGTTTTCAGTGAGACCCCTCTGTTAATCATAGACTCAGGTGGAAATGAAAATTTAAATGGAAAAAACAATAACATTTTGGTATATTAGTTTTAAAAAGGATCAGTATGCAAACATCCCTTCCACAAGCCCCCAGAAAAGGCAGATGCTTTCATTTACCAGCAAGGCTCCAGGTGCACCGGCTGACACACAACATTTTAGGACGACAAGTTCAAGAACCCTTCCTTTCGCTAGCTCACACACACCTGCTCTCCCTCTGTTCCCAGGAGCGTCACCCTTCAAGCCCAGGCCTCCAATTATCTGGCCATGTAGCTCAGTCCAGTATATTGTGATTTCCTGGCTGATTCCCACCATATAAAGTATATTTGTGTGTTAGAAGAAAATAGTTTATGTTTGCAATATTGTCTGTCCACACTTAAAACCAAACTATTTATTTCATGATCTCTGAATGAAAAAAACTGTTAGGAAAGTGTTCATCTACTTAAGTCAAGTCTTTCTCTTTTCTCCTGGTATCGAGACTAATTTTAGCTTATCGCTGTTTTCAGTTGCTATATTTAAAATGTGAGTAGTTCTGTGGATTAAATAATTTAAGACTCATACCAATATGCCCTATATAATAAGGATCCTTTAGCATGAAGCCCTGACTAAATAGCATATTTAGTATGTTATTCTCATTCATAACATACTAAATAAATGAAAAAATCCCAAGCAGTTGACATGTTTTATGTAATCCACTATGTACAGTGGCAGAAGTAACTGCTATGCATTTCCAAAGTGATAAGTAGCAACAGCTAAGTATTACAAAGTGCGATTTGTGAGGGACTCTGCAGTTTGTGGTTGTCCTGCCCTCGGACTCTCAATATTGGACTACACAATACTATTTATTGCACTGGGAGCTCAGAGAAACTTTATTTGCTAAGAGGCAAAGCTGTCTCATTTTTAGCCCTCTTCATCTGTGAGGCATGGGTCACAGCGTTTACATGTTGTTTCCCCCCGGACATGTGGCAGAACTGCAGGGGGAGTTACCGCAGGGAGAGTTACTGCAGGGGGAGTTACTGCAGGGAGAGTGGGTAGTGTTTGGGGGACAGGGTAGCTGGACCCATTGACCTTGGAGATCCCATTGAACCTAGGAGTCTGGTGGGAAAATCTTTGGCTGGGCTTTTTAGAATTCTGGACTAATTCATTCTTTGAATTTCTTTTTTATATTTCAATTATTGTTGCCATCCAGTACCATATTAGTTTCAGCTGTACAACATGGTAATTAGACATTGGTAGCCTTATGCAGTGATCACCCTGATGAGTGTAGCACCCATCTGACACCATACACAGTTGTTACAATATTTAACTACGTTCCCTGTGCTGTACTTTACATCTCCGTGACTGTTTTTATAACTGGCACTTCGTACTTCTTAATCCCTTCAACTTTTTCACCCATCCCCCTAACTGCCCCCCACATCTGGCTCCCATCAATTTATTCTCTATGAGTTTGTTCCTGGTTTGTTTATTTGGGGGGAGGTCCAAAAATTCTAAATCCTATGGTATATTTGTCTTTCTCTGTTTGACTTATTTCACCTAGCATAATATCTTCTAGGTCCATCCATGTTGCAAATGGTAAAAAATGTCATTATTTTTTATGGTTGAGAAATATTCCATTGTACATGTGTACCACATCTTCTTTATCCATTTGTCTATACATAGACACTTAAGGTGCTTTCATATCTTGACTATTGTAAGTATCGTTGCAGTGAACATAGAGGTGCATATATATTTTTGAATTGGTGTTGAGGACCTGAATAGACACTTCTCCAAAGAGGACATACCAATGGCCAATGGACATATGAAAAGATGCTCAACATCACTAGTCATCAGAGAGTTGCAAATTAAAACCACAATGAGCCTTCACCCCACTCCTGTCAGAATGGTTATCGTCAAATCAGCAAACAATAATTGTTGGCGGGGATATGGGAAAGAAGAGAACCCTCATGCACTGTTGGTGTGATTATGTATTGTCGCAGCCACTATGTTGATTGGAATAATTTGTTCTTGTTCTTGTACCTGAGGTACTGGAAAAAACATTAAATCCAGGAATCCCAAATTCTACTTTTGGCCATTTTTTTACTAGTTAAGCAAATCACACCTCTCTTTGCTTTAGTTTCCTCTTTCTACAAATAGAGATGATTTGGTGATCTCTACACACCTCAAAAAATAAAACGTGTATAAAAATAGAAACATATTTTTGTTGTTAATACAAAGCAATCTATATATTAAGACCAACATGTAATTGTTACTGCATTAACTCTTTGCTCGCCAGTTTACTAGTTCAGGACTGAGCCCTGAGATTATTTAGTCAATGTTGCTGAGGTGAGTTGAGGGCCCGTATGTGTCTCTCATGCTGTAACACAGTAGTAAGTGAAGGTGTGGTGAGGTACATGTCAACTGATCACTCCCCGGTTCCCAGGGTGGGAGAGCCTGATGCTTTAAGGCAACCACTTCCTTGGATAAACAATGGAGTATAGGTTATACATTAAATATTTCATAGGTGGCTCACTCATGGGAGAACAACAGAGAATTTCTTAAAAGACATATTCGTGTGGGAAATAATTGAGATAGATGAACCAAATAAGCATAGAAAGAAAAGAGAAAGGGATAATGGATAATGAGAAAGTGTAAGACCCAGTGGCTGTTTTGGAGAGCCTGGCATCCACAAAATATCCATGTCACAAACCAGCATCAACTGCCAACTATTTTATGCAGTCTTCAATTGCATCCTTGTTTTTAACTCAACAGGGAAAATAATTTCCAAAAATAAAGATAATTAAAAGCTCCAAAAGGATTAAATCTTCCTCATATTAATATTCTATTTTTATGGATTAAGATAGATAAAATAGAAAATTCTCCAGAGCTGTTGTATGTTCTGAATAGCCAAGCATTTAGACTGCCGTGAATAGACTTGTTTTTTCTAAACAGATGTATGGCATCTCTCTTGTGCTTCTTTGTCCCAAGAGGTAACCAGAAACATGTCCAAACACAGCAGAGGTTTCAAACAAGCCCGGTAATGAAGATACCTGCAAAACGTACTTTCCAGAAATGATTTCTTCATCTGTGGCTATTTTTCCAGGCTTATTTATTTGGATCTTTACATTTCAGAGTAACCGAAGATAAATATTGACAAAGTTTAAGGTTCATCTGTTACTGTTGTATCACTTCACTCTTATACAAGGAAAGACAGCTCACCATGCCCTAAAATTCCTTAAATAAGAGAGAGTGAAAGAGTTCATTTTTTTTTCATTGTAAGTTTCAAAATATTTCTTGGATTAAGAGCTACACCCTTTCTACATCTTGTGTTAAGCACCCTGACTACAGTAAAACTTTTTATTAAGAATTTTTCATTTTTGGTCATTTGGGGAATAAACTATCATGAGCTGTAAGACACTTCATACCGCACAATATTATGATGCTTCTCAGGGAAGGAGGCTCACCCATTATTTAGTTTACTAATTATATCTAATTATATTTAAGTCTATCGAATCTTTATTTCCTAACATCATTTATAGTAGTCTACCAAATACATAATTGTGTTAGGACATAATCTGTATCCAAGCATACTAAGATACCTTGCAACTTCTATAGCATGAGGAAAGTTTTTAAAACAAACCTTTTGAGTCCAAATGGTTTGAAATTCTGCCCCATGCTAGGACAAATCAAGACAAAAGATTACTATATTGACCTCATATTATTGAGACATACACAACTCCCGCCCCCTGATACATATGGTTTAATATCCTTTGAGAGACAGCTGGAACTGGCTCTTTAAAATTTTACTGTATGTTCTCAAAAAAAAAAAAATGTCAGACAAACTCAAGTAAATTAGTCCTGTTTTGCAGCTGAACAGAATCAACTCCACGTTGATAAATATTGGAAATACCCACCCACCCAACGACACCCAACGTGCACTTTTTATTTTTCCTATGGCAAACATCTATCTTCTCTGTATTTGTTTTTATTTCTAATCAGCGTTCAGAAGAATTTTTAGGGGTCTGAAATCTGGGTGAGAAAAGAGCTCACAAGGGGCCGGGATTCTGGATCTTCCTTTTGATGTAAACCAGGTCACAGTAGACGGACTTGAGGAGGGTGGGTTTTATCAGTAGGGCAGAGTAAATCTCTTAAAAACACTGCCTTTGTGAAAACAAAAGCCTGCCAGCACTGTATTTATTTTTTAAAGCAATTCCCACTGCCCTTTATGTAAAGATAAAGATGGGAATGTTGTTTGCTTTTCGGATTCGGAGGGGCCGCTGTGCATGGACACCATGGCAGGTTTGCAATGTGCGACAGCGGGGCTTTCTGGCGAAGGCCCCAGTGTGAAGATGCAGGCCACGCCCGGCATGTGTTAGGGGGCAGTGACCTCATTTTCAGGGATGAACTGAGGTTTCTTCCAAGCAAAATCCTTACGAAGAAAGACAGCCTTGTTGCAATGGGAAGGAATCCGTGGAAGCAGCCCCTTGGACTGAGTGGTTTTAGAGTGATTATTACAGATACAGATAGCCCTGAAGTATTTTTCTTACTGGTTAAGCCCCCAATTGCCTGGACTTCTCTTACTACTGCTTTATGGACAGAAAATGTTGGTTTATTCCCAATAACTGGGTAGCCATTAAATAAAATAAATAAAAATCTTAGTGACCAAAGATATACCCTAACTAAAAGGGCTCAAGTTCCTTTAGACATTTGCCATGCAGGAGGCATATAAAATTGCTCTTTTTTTAAAAGATCCCTGTACCCCAACCCTAAACACAAACCTGAAAAGGGTCTATTTGCTCACATAAAGATCCGATACCTCTTTGGATGGCATGGGGCGGGAGGGGCATAGCCCCTGAAGGTCTGAGGTTTTTATTGACAGGAGGCAGATTGTTGCATGAATGTCACAGTTGTTCTGAGTTGCGCAATTGGGCACATTCTTTGGAAATTGGTCAGAAATTAGATCACTGTGCAAGATATCTATACAACAGCAGTACATGATATCTTACTCCAAAATATCTGACAACTT